>JAASAY010000513.1:0-37394 GCA_014822085.1 Fusarium stilboides
CCTCAACTCCAGTGGGCTCAGAAGCATTGAAGCGCTACAGAAACAAGCGAAAGGGCCCAGGTAAAGCCGCTGAGACCAACCAGCAGCCGACATTCAGCCTGGGCTGCCAGCCCAGCTTCCAGAGGGTCTAGGCCAACCCGTTCTAGGGCGACGACCAGCCGGATGCAGTAGGTACCTCGTTGGGACTAGATGGATGGATGGTACTTAGATTGGGAGTAACCATGTTTCGGGGCTCAAGGTTGAGGGGGCAGGTGGGTCAGTAAATAACTGGCACTCTACCTAACTTTAGGACGAGTTGCTATAATAATTAGAGCATATTTTAGGCTAAGAATATCCTAAAGTGCTTAAATTATTTTGTCTGCTATTACCTAAAGTTAGGCAGAGTGCCGATTATTTAGCGGACCGCCTGGGGAACTAGGAATGGGTTCAGCCACATGCCGCGCTGTGTACTGTGTCCTCTCGGTATAGATGGTGGTTTCACTCAGTGTTATTCTTATGCCAAGACCCTTCGAACACTGTGCAAAGTTAGAATTTAGAGTTGGCTGGATGTACCTGACTCTAGAGTATCTTTCGACTCATGAGATGAGCCTCTTACAAGTCTAGCTCCCTACCTCGAGTCAATCCGATAGTTTCCCCCTTGAATAACATAAATCCTCTCTCACTGGTAAAAAGCAGTGCATATGCATTTGCATCTGCATCCAATCCAACCTCGAGTTGCTGGTCAAGAGACAATTAACGAAAAAGTTTGTTGCCTGCGACACTTTACAATGGGTATCACCTGCACAATGTCAACACACTTGACATCCAGCCATCGACGTAAACGCGTCGGTGAGCCATCAGTCAAAGTCAGCCTCTTTCAACTTTGAGAGGTCCTTGGTCTGCCTTTAATCCGGTCACTTGCCCATCTCTAACCACCGTCCGCTTTGACGACGAACGCCTCACGATGCTATCCTACCACCTACCTCCCACTACGGGCGCGCGTCTGTGCCCTCAGAGCCATCTCCCCAATGAACATGTCCCTTGCTCCAGGCTGGGCTTGACTCGGCGCTGTCCGCTAGACAGTGGAGTACCCCAACGGCAGAGCCGGGGTACAAAGCTCTACCCGGGGCTGCGTGCAATTTCCCAGTCTCTGGTCAAGTACTCTACAGTACCTTGACATTCACCGTCTCTATCATCTGGTCTGTGATGCTATCGACATGGGTTAAAGGTTGAGATTCAAGGTCCTTGTCGGCGAGAATCTGTTTCTGGTCTGTATTATCCTCGCCAACACGGAAGACCCTGCAACCGGTCAGTACACGACGTCCAATTTCGACGCACCCATGACCCCATCCATCCATTGGAAGACAGATGGATCGACAAGCTGTGCATGGGGAGCTTGTGCTTGGCACTAATTAGGTATAACAACAGACGACGTTGTGTCGAGTTTTGCTTCGCTGCATCAATAAAATGCCGCGCTTCTGTGAATAATCTTGACCGCAACTGCATAATGTACGTACCGTACTACTGTGGGTATCAGAGTTAAGAACCGTTCGTCGGAGACTCCTGTCTTTTGCTATTACCGTTCGGTCTAGCGATTCATTCAATCATCCTCCTTGCATCGATGGGTATTGTAGCGTGCAAATTAAGAAAAGCATGCATCCACGGCGGGATGCAATAAAGCCACAGCACCACGCCAAAAGAGTCAAGACGTTGCTAGCGCCCGTCCATCAGGACTTGGCCTTTTTTGGAACATGTCCGTTGCCCATTCATCCGATCCGAATTCCTCTTTCATTTATCGTATACGGAGGAAAGATCCTGTATGAAACAAGATTGATACTATCTGGTGGAGGATTCTCGTCTTTCACGGTTCGATTCATGTCTCCATTCTCATTGTCTGATCTGTCCATCATCTGCCATCTCTCCTCATCGGGTATGGACCTGACGGTTCTATTATCCAATACTAATTCATCACGGAAGAATGCAGTTTGCTAGCTACCCAGCTACCCCGGCCCCAACAACAGCAACTGGCCTAGAAGAGAGATATCTCGACCAGGGGTCCCCCGCTAGAGGCGGCTCTGACTGTTCCCCTGGCGCACCTCATCAATTCGATTCTCAACATCCACCTCCCTTTCTCCGTATCGTGTGTCCCCTAACATGCCTGGGCCCTGCAGCAATGCAGGTCCCTTACGAGTTGCTGATCAAGTCCCCGTCCACACACTCGCCACAAATGCCAACACACAAGCATTGGTACACGTAGGATTAGCATCATCTTCGCCACATCAATATCCATTGTTCGACTGTCGACAGCTGTTTTGCGGCTGAGCTCAGCAATGTCTTGAACAATGAGCTTTGTGTGGCTCGCTCTTATGCTGAGCCTCTCTTGAAATAACCCGTCTTACTCCATCAATCCATTCCTCAGCTGCACGATGAATGCAGGCTACATCATAAACGTGCCATGACATAATTCTTGCCTGTGTGCATAAATTAATTATCGTGTTACATCTTGGAGCTGAGTTGTTCTCCCGAGCCGTTGCCTGGTCAGGGTCATAATGTAACCCAGGGTACTCCATAACACGATGCCGACCCAGCATTCCACACAGAGTGCGGAACCTGGATCTTGTAATTACACAACCTCGTCATAGCTGCTTTTCCCTGTTTCTAATGATATCCTACTCGTCCCTGAAAAACCACACCAAGGCGACAGGCGCGCGTCACTCGGAAATTTGGGTCCCTTTTTACCAGGCGAAATCTCCGAAGTGCCAATCTAGCGCTCACGAGACATGCATAAACTCGCACCGAGCCAATCAGAAGCTGTATGGGCGGGCTCATTCAGTCTTTCAGCTTGGGATCGGCCAATTGCAATCTCGATCACGATAATTCGTAGTTGATGTTCGAAACCATGAGTTATCTCCTGAGATATGATATATGGGTTTGTTAGCCATTCAATGCTTTTGACTGGAACTTTACTTTTATTACCAGCTAGTAGAAGTGACGTTGCTATAGTCTAGTTTTCCCATGAAGCCAAAATTGGTGATCTAGTATTTTTGGATGCATATGTGAATCGGAGATAACTTGTACAAGCAGAACAAATATCATGCATAGTATGTTTGGTTAAACGTTCCCGGTCTAGCCTGCGTTATTCGTGTATCGTCGAGGGGTGATACAGTTCCAAGGGGTTGAGCTCGAGGCTTTGACTCCTTGTGTATGAAAGGGTTTTCACTTACACCGAGGTTGGGCCAGCTTGGACTTTTATAATGTCAAGCTTTAGAGAATCAGGACTCCTCTCAATCTAAAGAACTGGTTGAAACAATGAGCCCTGAACAATGGCTCTGTGTTACTTCCAGCCCGAGATTATATATTGGTACTTTCAGGTGGGATGTTTAGGGTAGGCATCTTGGAAATAGCCTCAATTATCCATAGGTACGATGCGATGTTAATATAGGCTAAAATAATGCCAGGTGTGACTCATCGTCGTGCTTGATAAACTAAGCAAGGCATTCGGATTGACTGCGGAGTTTTTTTCGATTGGATCAATATTGTTGACTTTGTTGAGCCTTTGGAGCTTGGAGTGCGTGTTCAAGTCTCAAGATATGAAGTATCGCCACGGTGTCAAGGTAGAAACATATACTGATGGTTATACAGAGGTAACTCCTACCAACCAAACGAATGATTGGCGTGAGAGATGCGTACGAGATACTACCCATATTGATGTTGTTTTAAATTGTCACTTGTAGTGAGTTGAACCGTGGGACGTATGTCGGCTTATGATGTGAGGCGCACAGGGGTCACGGCAGACGATGCCCCGCATGAGCTTACAGTAGCTACAGACAGCTATCATGGATAAGGAAGGATAGTCGGCGACTGCATCGGCCTACCCAAATAGGATGTAGCCTGATCACTGATGGGGAGAGTTTAAAACTCCTCATAAGGATACGAGCTCACCCTATGTTTGGAAATCGCTTTCTTCTCCTGTAAATACACCAGTAAAACATGTACAGAGTTGGATAGCCTTCTAGTCGTCAACATGTCAAAGCCAGACGATATTCCCGAAATGAAGTACCGCTTCCTGGGCCGTTCCGGTCTTCAGGTGTCGGCCATTTCACTCGGTGGATGGTTGACATACGGTGGCCACATCGACAGAGGTCAGTACCAGTGCAATCGAATGACAATGTTGTCGCTTACCAGACCTACAGAACGCACATTTGAATGCATGAAGGCTGCCTATGACTGCGGTGTCAACTTCTTTGACTGTGCAGAGGAGTACTCCAAAGGCGAGTCCGAAGTTGTCATGGGAGAGGCCATCAAGAAGTATGGCTGGAAACGCAACGACCTGGTCGTTTCTACAAAGGTGAGGTATTATACTCTGACACATGGATGAGGTGTACTGACAAGCTTAACAGCTCTACTGGGGAGGGGCCTTTGGCGACAACCCTATCAACAACAAGGGTCTCTCACGGAAGCATATCATCGAGGGTATCAATGGTGCCCTCAAGCGCTTAGACCTCGAGTATGTCGATCTCATTTACGCTCATCGACCTGATCGCCAAACTCCCATGGAAGAGATTGTGCGTGCTTTCAACCACATCATAGACCAGGGAAAGGTAAATCCCCTCACTACCTCGTCAATCTCTTCGATCACTAAGATCGATCTATCAGGCTTTCTACTGGGGAACCTCAATGTGGAACGCCGACGAGATCGCCCAAGCATGGCGATATGCCGACAAGCTTGGTCTGATCGGCCCAATCATGGAGCAGCCTGCCTACAACATGCTGGACCGTGTCAAGGTTGAACAAGAGTTCGCTCACCTATATCGTGAAGCCGGCCTTGGTCTGACCGTCTTTTCACCTATGCGCCAGGGTATCCTCTCAGGCAAGTACAGCGACGGCATCCCTGATGACTCTCGCTTTGCCAACAAGGGTATCGAGTATGTGAATGGATTCTGGAGACGTACCGGGAAAGAGTCTTGGACTGGTATCATCGAGCAGGTCAACCAGCTGAAACCCATCGCCGACAGACTCGGTATCAAGCAAAGTCAGCTCGCCCTGGCTTGGGTTCTCAGCAACAAGAACGTCAGCTCTGCAATTACAGGTGCTAGCAGTCCCCAACAGGTGTACGAGAACGTGAAGGCCGTGGCCGCAGTTGATAAGTTGACACCGGAGGTTTTGAAGGAGATTGATGAGATTCTCAACAACAAACCACCAGAGATCGTGGAACGTTTCTAAATGTAGTATAGAACTGACTAGGATGCTAATAACAGTATGAGCATAATGATGAACACTATGAATCCGTCTCACGACTCAATCCCAATCCAACTATTGGGAACGAGACTCAGTAAAAAATAACTCTTACAGGATTTAGTCTAAATTTATAGGATTTTTGAATACCATATTGGAAATTTATCCTAACTATAGGATGCTATTTTCTCTCTCTTCTGTATCGCATAGGTTTAAAATCTTATGATATCCTTCTGTATCTCAAGTTTTACTTAGACCGTGTGCTAGGCTAGGATGTGTATGACTTCGGTTGTGACTCAATCGGATGCATGACAAATCGCATTCGGGTCAGATTACGTTTTGTTTCTAAGCAAGCAAACAAACAAACACATGTAATCGGGGTCTTTCCAACTCTGCTTCAATTCAAACTCACATCATCAATCATCACCATCGCCAATTTCGAAATGAGTCCTTCGCAGCTCCTCAACCGTTTCCTTTGGGCGACAAGCCCTCTCATCATCAATGCACCTATGTCTGGACCCGCTACAGCTCGTATGGCAGTTGAAGTCACCAAGGCTGGCGGCTTCGGTACTCTCACCTATTTCCTGGAATGTAACATGTGGGATTGGCTTAACAATGAGAGGCAGGTTTTCTCCCTTCATCGGTCTTCCTCGAACCGGACTCGGATGATATCAAGCAACTCTCGAGTGATTTCGATGAAGTCCGGGCACTCCTCGGCGCCGATCAACCTTCCGATGGCCCACTCCGGGTCGGAGCTAGCTTCATTACCAGTCATAGTTCCATAAGTAACTTTGAGCAGACGGCGTTGCCGCTCATTGCAAAGAACCGCCTGGCCGCGGTATGGTTGTTTGCTCCGGACGGTGATCTCAAGCCGCACAGTAAGATCATCCCTAGCCTCAAAGCTCTGGAGAACCCGCCTGTTGTGTTTGTACAGGTTGGTAATATTGTAGCGGCGCGGGAGGCGGTGCAAGATGGTGCCGATGTGCTTGTCACTCAGGGTGTTGATGCTGGCGGCCACCAGTTTCGTCAGGGAACGAGCATTGTGAGTCTCATACCTGAAGTGAGAGATATGCTGGACAGGGAGTTTCCAGACCGAGGGGTGAGTATCGTAGCCGCCGGAGGTATTGCTGATGGACGAGGTGTTGCTGGAGCATTGGCTTTGGGTGAGTATTTGACCTGATAGGCCATCTAGTTTGACCAGGAAGAGATACTGACGACGTATAGGAGCTGAAGGAGTCGTGATGGGAACAAGAGTAAGTGATATCTAAACACAGAAACCTGGATTGTGTTGATATGAAATCTAGTTCACGGTCGCAACTGAGTCGAATTATGCCGAAGCTCGAAAGGCGCAAATCTTGGAGGCTGTAGATGGCGGTGTATCCACGTACAAGTATGTTTACTACCTTCTGGGATGTATTCATGCTGAGACTTACATGACACAGGTCCCCTTTCAACGACCAGATCACCAACAGCGCTATTTGGGGACCTCTCTATGACGGACGTACCATTGTCGGTCCCATCCATAAGAAATTTATGGCTGGAGCGACTCTAGAAGAGTGCCAGAAAAGCCTCAAGGAAGACTATTCCGAGGACGAAGCTCGCTTCATTATTAGAACTTGGGCGTGAGTATATCCACTCTGTATAACATGTATAAGTTGGACTAACAAGAGCAGGGGAACTGGCGTCGGACTTATCAACAAAGTCCAGCCTTCGGGAGAGATTGTCCGTGAGGTGCGTGAAGAAGCCAAGCGGGAGCTCCAAAGAGCGGCTGGTCTGGTTTAGAATAGAGACACAGAATGAGCATCTCGCGCCTTTAACCATCTAATGGAATGAGGGAAGGGTCTGGTTCACAGTTGATAAATGATCAAAATTGACATTTACGCGTATACTCCTCTATGCAGTCGCATCCAGCGAGTATGGAGCGATTGACAACCAGCAAGTTGATATCATACAAAAAACAATGCAAAATGCTACCCAAAAGTCATAACAAATGCTTAGACTACAGCTTGGCCTTGTCCTGAGCCTTCTTGAGCACAGGGTCAAGCTTGGTAGCCTTCATAACGTTGCCCTTGATCTTGAGCTTGCCGCCCATGAAGAGGCGCTGAGCATTAGCCTTGCCAGCGACGAGCTTGCCAAAGTTCTCTTCGGAGAGGACAAGTGTAACTAGACGGAAGTATGTCAGTTAGCCATGTATTCCGAATGCGATGCGCCGGATCAGAAAAGCGCGTCAGTGTTTCAGCGTACCATCGGGCTTTGTGCCGGTGCCGGTTCCAACCTGTCCAGTCTCCTTGAGATCAATGTGCCAGCTGGCCTCGTCTCCGCTCGCGTTCTTGAGGGTGAAGGCATAGACGCCGTTGCCCTGCTTGATGGCGTCCTTGCGATCGGCGTCGCTGGCGTTGATAGCCGCCTGGATGGCGTCGAAAGCGGCCGAGGCGGGGAACTTGTCTGTCGCAGGAAAGAAGAATCAGTCTCAGACCTTGTTTGAGAGGCAGGGAGAGGAGCTCATGTCGTTGGGGTCATGATGGGGTGGCTTATTC
Source organism: Fusarium stilboides (assembly GCA_014822085.1). Classification (NCBI taxonomy): domain Eukaryota; kingdom Fungi; phylum Ascomycota; class Sordariomycetes; order Hypocreales; family Nectriaceae; genus Fusarium; species Fusarium stilboides. Next base: position 7,752 of record JAASAY010000513.1, read on the forward strand.
TAGACGTACCGTTCTGGAGAGACATGGTTGCGATTGAAGGGCTGGTAACGAAGAGAGCTGAGTATGATAGATGGAATGAGTTATAGGGAGGTTAAAGAAAACGTGGGGGAATTAATCGAGGGTTTTAAATGCGACGAGTGGCAGTGGTCATGGATGAGAGTGAGAGTTTACAAAGAATCTGGGGGCGTCACGTTCAGTTGAAATCGAAGTTCCCCTTCGGCCCCCGTTTCCGGGGTCTGATTGCATGTGATGTGAACCTCGGCGGACCTGGGATGAGATCATCCACATGTTTTCTCCCCCACAATCGGTCATGACAGTAAACTCATTAACCATACATATGGAACTCATGCGGGGGAAACTTTCAGTAATCGCCGAGTCAGTTATCGGCAGACGGTGGCCACGTGCTTTTGGCCAATTCCAAGCCATTGGTGTCAATACTGCAATTGTGGCTAAACGTGGATACATACACTGGGTTTCCGGTAAGAACAGGACCCTTCTTTCATGTATGCTGTACGGAGCAGAGCACAAGCATTCACAGTTATGGATGTATTCGCAAAAGCATGCATGATGTCCGTGGTCAGCTTACATGCTACCGCTCCGAGTGAGACTTGGCCTGGATATCTATCATGGTGTCGGCACGGTGAACGGTGGCCAGCTGATCGTTTCTCAGAATATGCACGTCTCGACTCTTAAAGCCAAGAGATTCCACTCATGCACATGTTAGTCCCCACGATTTCGGAAGCCCAGTATATGTCAGAATAGCTGGTCTTATATTCATCACTTGGGGGCGAGTAAATATGTTGCTGGTAATTTTACACGTGAGAAAGCCGATTTCGCTGCTCACTATCTATCTTTTTGACTGTGACATACTCTTAGTAGTCAATATCCTACAGTTCCCATTCAGGCACACCAAAGTCTCGATGCTGGGGCCAGTTCTCTGGTCTGGACTCAAATGTTAGTTTTCATGTACCACAGAACTATTTCCATGGGTTGGGAACACATACCTGGTCAAGAACAGCACGGCCATACGCCGTCTCCTCTCATCAAGGTCTTCAGAGGCTGTCAATCGCAGCCAGTCGCCGAGCCAGCCTCTAAGCTCAGTCTCGCTTTTCCCAAGTGTATCAATACCACGTTCCGCGCAGGCAATTCGTAGTTCCTCATAATGCAAACCCATGGGTCCTCCGTCTTCGACAATGTTTTTGTCATCACCCTCCAGATAGGCCATGCGATACCGTCCCTTGGCCTGCCACATGCCGGGTGGAAGAAATCCTAGACGATCCCAGATTGCACCGCTAAGATGCAGACTCTTGAGAACATGCGAGCGGGCGACAGACTGGGTGACGCGTGGACTAAGCACGCCGTGGGGGTACTTTGCCTCCAACTCTTCAAAGGCAGCCTTGCGCCGTTGCTCGCCCTTTTCAAGGGCCGTAAATATCTGGGTTGGTATCCTGCATGGATATGGCACAACGCTGTCCACGTAGGCGACGACCAGAACTGTAAATTCCCCAATGACAATCAACATGAGTCCGAACAGAGGTAACCGTATCATGTCGTGTCGCACTCTCCAAAGGAGAACCCAGTCAGCTCGGGAGAAGGTCCTGGGCACATAGTGAGGTCTAAATATCGAAGGTCGGTCGTCGGCAGGCGTCCGCTGGAGCTTTTCGCGAAGGAGGCGTCGGCTCGTCCATACGTTCTTGAGACCCTCCTTGTAGAATTTGAGATATCCCTTGCCTAGCTCAAAGTAATATCTCGGGGTGGATTCAAAATCTCTGCGTCGAGGAAGTGTAAGTGGCGGCGGTCGAGTGACGTCGGGCGGATTGACGAGAGGATTCAAGCTCTTTGGGCCATCATTGTGGATGGCACGCGATGATATTCTTAGCACGGCTGACGGTTGTGCGAGGGAAGTAGTTGTGAGGAGTGGCCAATTGCGAAGATTCTGGCCACGTTGGCTATAGGCGCAGAGTCGCCATGGCGTTCGGGAGCTCATGGCTGCGGAATTGAGCTCGAGGCGAGGTTGTGTTGAGAGTTTGGGATGAGCTTTCAAGGCCAAGAACTCGAAATTCCAAAAACACGATGCGTCATTGGCCAGGCTGTTCGTTGACGTCGGCGAACTCGGAGCGAGTACCGATCTTCAGGTACCCTCAATTGAGAAGAGGTTAAGCTCCGGTCATGTTATACCATTGAATATACTGTTAGGAGATTGTCATACAATAATTACCAAACGGTTGGGAAAGGATATTCCTGAAGTGAACTTTACTTTTTCCAAAGTCGGTCTCCTGTTTAAACATGCAAGCCATTCAACCTAGGTACTGCATAGGATACTTACTCAACACAACACAGGAAAGGTTACAAATTGCCCGCAGAATCTCTAAGGTACCCACTATCTTATAATGTACTCACATTTTTGCTATAAAGAATTTGAACTTCTCATTTAACTTGCCACTCAATTAACCTGTACCTAGAGTTTCCATCTCTGACTAGGTATCTGTCATCTTTGAACCGAGCAATCTGTCGGGTTACCCCAAGCAGAGAATCGAATGATAGGCCAACGATTAACAAGTAAACACTTGGCAGGTCATGGACCCTGGTACCATTTGGATAAGGCTCAAGGGGAGGGATTATCGTCCGTTAAAATGGTGAGCTTGTATTGGATCCATACAAAGGATCGGCGTGAGTACCTTACATGACCTCGGAGATTTCCTTACCAGCCACTCAATAACTACAGTACCTTACTGCTGCAGCAGCTTCACCTTTGACCAGCCTCTAAGCACCAGACTATTGGACCAATTGGGCTTTGACTTCGAACTAAACAGCAGATCTAGTTAGTGGAATAACCTTTTCAGCTCGAATCCATTCCGCCCTACTTTCGGCGTCTAAACCCTAGCGTGGGACGTTATGAAGTACTGTGCATTGGGTTCGCGATGCGAAGTTGCAGTTTATGCTAATACTGAGATTGACTCGGAGAATGAACCAAGACAGTCATGAGCAGCCCGTAGCCGAGGGCTTTTCAGTTTGTACCAAGCAATGTTGCAAATTGTTGACATCAAAGCCACTAAAATGGCATAGACGCACAATTTTGCGGGGAGATAGCAAATTCATACTGGCTGGCGATCAAGTCCTATCAACTCCACAACGTCCTGATTATCAACTTCGAATTTTCTTCTAGAACATCGTCAATCGGTTGAGTGCTACCTTGACAGCTGAGCTCTCTCAGAAGTCCCCTCTATACCTTCAAGTAGACAAGATGGTATGTCTGCTCAGGCTCTTCGGCCACTGGCCCCTGGACATTTCTAAACTGACACAACCCTTGTTATAGGTTCACGCTGATGCGTCAAACTTTGCCGAAGGCGTCACGAAGGAGGATGCCTATGAACAAGTGATCTGGCAGGCTGAGGCCTTATTCACCGATCAGCGCAACTGGGTTCGTCAAAATTGTCTTGTGCGTTGAAACTGCTTGACTCATATTCTAATATATTACTATCTGATAGGTCTGGTAAAGAAACATCAAGGACTACCAAACTTAGGTTCACTACTGACAATTTCCTAGTAATCTCTCAAACGCCGCTTCTTTGCTGTGGCACGCATATAAGTCCTTGGGCTCACCAAGCAACGATGTGAACTGGGCAGGTAGGTCACAAGCCCTCTTCAACCCGAGGATATAAGCAATAACGATGACATCTTGTCCTCATGCAGGGTTTTACGTTCTTGACAAGTCATCACAAGACCCGCAACTCATTCTGGGTCCATTTCAGGGCAAAGTTGCCTGCCAGACCATCAGGTTCGGCAAAGGTGTCTGTGGAGTAGCGGCTGCGACCCAGGAGACACAGCTAGTTCGAGATGTGGAGGAGTTTCCGGGACATATCGCATGTGATGGAGATAGCAAGAGTGAGATCGTCGTGCCTATTGTGGTTGCTCAGGACGACGGCTCTAAGAAGCTGGTGGCTATCATCGACATTGATTGTGCTGAGTTGAATGGTTTCGATGAGGTTGACAAGGTGCATCTCGAACAGCTTGCTACTCTCATTGCCAAGAGCTGTGACTGGTAGTTGGATATCATCGAAAATGACAAACATGAACCATACTACGTGTATTCCCTTGTTGATACATGCTTGCATATTCCTTTATTCGGTTGCCCACATTGCTGAAATTGGCGTCTCTGTTGACTTTGCTATGGCTACTTATGCCGTCATGGCCTTGATTTGGAAAAATATCAGATCGTATTGACATCGAACATGACCGCACGTCCCTTGTCGACTCCTGTTCCCTTCTTATCCACTTATACCAGAAACGGGCATCAGGTGGTAGAACCCACAGACCCGGAGCGCTACAGCATGACATATTAGCATATGTATGTACGGCCGTTGTATGAAACCAGTGGGTAATCGACGTAATCGGTGCATTCAATAGCTCGAGAATTCATGCTCTGGACAATGAGGGGTTTGACACTATTTGTGTCTCCCATGGCAACAGGGCGCCATCTGGAATACTTTGCCGCCGAAAACATGCTTTGACGCCAAAACCTGATTTGGCAACATGTTGATGGAGGGTTGAATTGTTGTTTCTGGCAATTCAGCCAGCCAAGGAAGATGAGAATGACATCCAATCAGTGGGACTGTCGATTCCAGACCCGATCTCGCCAGGGACATTCTTCCAATTAGAGTCAGAAGGGGTTGAGAGCGCCGTTGTTGACCAAGAGTCAACTAACGATAATTGACAGAACAGGGGTCCTCGACACCCTGGGGCCCATCATCCCGGCTCTGATTTGGGTTTTGAGGACAGCGGTTTGCATTAGAGTGCAGCCTTCGGGCCCGCATTCTCAATGGACCTTGGTGCACGATCATGCTACATAAGCTCGCGGGTTGGTGCTTGTTTGCTTTATTAGCCCGTATCCAGCCATCCCAATGCCGCAGTGACCATGACCTGACTAGAACCACCAACGTGAGCTGGCACTGACCACGGAATGATGAAATAAGGTCAAGACAGACTAGAAAATTTGAGACCCCATGGACCATGAATTCCTGTGAACCAAGGCCCCAATAAACCGATACGCGGGAGTAGAGGCGAGGTCCTAGTCTAAGTTAAGAATCAATCGAGCGAGGTGGGAACCGTCAACGTCAGCCTACGGCTTGGCAATCGCGAGTCCGAACCTGCATCTAAGTATGTACGCAATTTCCGTGTGGCTGTGAGTAAGACTTCGCCAAACACGCGCGTACCTTTTCTATTCCCGAGTATGGTGTGGTGTGTGTGGGCAAGTGAGTGCGAATGCATAATGGCAGTGCTGCTATCCGAGACCTATGACTGGTGCAATAGTTTGATAGCTCAGCTCTCTTGGACCTCCCGCCTCAGGGCAATCTAAGGCTAAGCTTGACGATGAAACCATTGGGTCTGTCTTGGTTCCTGAAATGCCGAGCCAGACTGGTCGGGGCTAGGTAGCATTAAAACGATTCGGTCCCTGGATGATCCCTTGAACCAGATGAGAGCGGGAGGTCGGAAAAGACAATGGGGGGTACTTTGAGGTGTTCAATAATAAGCTTGAATGGTCCAATTGCTTGCTCTATCGTGACGCGACTGGCCATTAATTTCCAAACTGCCAAGGTCCCAATCCCCTGGACGCGCCCAAACCTTAGAGCTCCCCTGTTAATCTGGGCATAGATTCCCTGTAAATCCCCCAGAACTCTTCGACGAATAGGCGGTTATAGGGGTCGATACAGCCCCTGCAGGAGTACACCAGCCTCCCCCGTTTCCAGCCCGAGCCCAGCCTCCCGTTAGACGATCCACTTCGATTGTCCCACAGCGACCCACCCGACTACCGCTTTCGGCCCCCAACCACACGCAAGCCAGGCGTATACAACGCCTTGATATCCTGCTTCATCGCATTCCTTTGTAACAGAGAGAAAGAATGTTCTCTTCCTTTTGACAACCACACCCTCCGTCATCGTTCTCTTGTCAAATTTCTGCGGGAGTCGGACCATCACTCACCCGGACGGAAATACTAACCTCATAGCATTTCGATCGATCACTGTCTTTACGCACGCTTCGCATCGCTTCATCTGAACGAGCTGCCGTTCGTCATTCTGTCATCAATCAGCCTTTTCTGTTTTCCTGGCCTCGACTATTTCCATCTTTCATCGGATCCAAGCCTCGAACATACACGCACCAAACCTTGGCTCTATCAAAAACCTTAATCTCACATCATACCCAAATCCCCTCTAGTCGGTACCGTCACGAAACGCCTTCCTGGTCGGTTTCAAACGTTACCTTCTCAACTATTACTATTCCTTCTTATCGGGCTTTTCTATTCGACTCTCCTTTTGTCTTCGCTTCGATTTCTTCTGCCAGTCGTTGTCGTCTTGCTTTGCGCTAGTCTTTTTTACCCTTCCTCACACCAACCAACTTTCGAGCTACCAAAACAAACTATCTTTAGTCACCAGCAACCAACGATTGTCCATGTAAACAAACCGACGACATTGAGTTTCAGAACCCTTTTATTCATCCGCATTCCCCCACTTCCCTTTCACTCCCGCGCTGGTGCGTACAGCTGTAATATGGCAGCTAAAGTCAAGAACCTTATGAGTGCGGCGCACACTGCGGGCATCTTTGCCGATATTGCAGTGGACGGCCCTGAGATTGGAACTCTTGTTGCTATCGTTGATCGAGCCAAGAACTTGCCGAATCGCAAGACGATTGGAAAGCAAGATCCCTACTGCGCAGCCAGATTAGGAAAGGAAGCCAGGAAGACAACGACAGATATCCGAGGTGGACAAACGCCCAAATGGTGAGCACTGCCGAATGATACGAGAGCCTATGTGAAAGAAGTCCAGGCTGACTTGTTATTCTAGGGACCAAGAGCTCCGATTTACAGTCCACGACTGCCCGGATTACTACCAACTCAAGCTCTCTGTTTTCACGGACGATAAACGGACAGACTTGGTCGGTGAATCATGGATCGATCTTCGGGGAATCATTGTTTCTGGTGGTGGGCAGAACGATTTTTGGCAAACATTGACCTGCAAGGGTAAATACGCCGGAGAGATCAGAGTCGAGATCACATTCTACGACACTCGACCAAAGCCGGACAAGCCAGTAGCGAAGCCAAAGCAACCTGCACCTGCCGAACCAGATCAAGGGTCCGTCAAGCAAAGAACACCCGTCAAGAGACGTCCATTGCCGTCTGATCCTGTGACTGGTGAGGCTCCAGCTACTCCTCCTGCTCCCACAACGGCACCACCTGCGGCACCACCTGTAGCGGCGCCTTCAGCGACACCTGCTGGTCCTGATCACCGCACACCACCTCCACGATCACATGCTAAGCAGGTTTCACACTCGGGCAGCTTTGTCCAGACTCAGTCTCCTCTGCAAGCTGTTGAGTACAATACTCCACCCTCACACTCGGCACGCAGTCGCCACACAGAGCAATACTCCCCGTCTCCACACGGGCCTGTACCACAGGAATACACGACACCAACTCGTGGAGATGCCCCTCGTCAGTCTCGGCGGTCAATGGTCCCCTATGAGGGATCCCCTCGACCGTACGACGACCGGGAATACAGCCCTAGATACACGCCTCAACCGGAGCAAATGGACCCTCGCGGCCATTATTCTCCTCAACCAGATCCCTATGATCAACCGCCATTGCTGTTAGACGATCCTAGGCAGTATTCGCCAGTGGGAAATGAACGACCTCCGCCGCCGCCTGCCCACCGTAGCAGGCACAACAGCCAAGGTCAAGAGCTTGTGCCGAGAAGAAGCATGGATACGTCACCGAACAAGTTCTCGCAGATGAGACATGATGTTCTGAGACATGAGGCTCAGCGACAGTCGTTGGTAGCCTATCCCGGGCGTCCGACGTTCCGTGCGTATGATTCAGCCCCGGCCGCCAACCAAGCCCCGCCTCAAAACCCAAACACATACGATGGACCGCCAAGACACAGCTCCTATGATGCTAGCTACGATCCTCATTATCGTTCCATGCAGCCCACAGTTGAGGACGACCCCGCAGAGTCCTCTAGCCCACCTGTACATAACTACATGCAGAACGGCTCGCGACTGGGACGTTCGGATGAGCTTTCTTTTGACGATAACCCCAGCCCAGCACCCTTGGTCTTGAGACGATCTCCTGCCGCAGCTCCCTTTCGAGACGATTACTCGCCGTCGCAACCCACACACGGTTACCAGAATCCAGAGGAGTGGCAAGTTGCTGTATCCCCGTCTCATGGTCGAAGCTACTCCAGAAGTCCTGTAGAGCACTCGTATCATTCCCACAGCACCCAAGGCAGCTACGGAGGCTACCCAGCTGAGATGGAACCCCCGCATATGCAAAACTATGCGCCCCCTGGTCTGCCAGCTGCCCTCGTGCCAGGTTTGGATGCAAATCAATCTCAGGAGTTGACTGATCTGATCTATGAGGATCGTCGGCGGCAACACTCTCAGAGCATGTCTACGCCTCCTCGAGGGCGCCCCAGGAACGAATCCTTGCAAGGATACCAGCAACCGCCACCCGAGCATATGTATGCGGTTCAGCCTTACAACAGAAGGGCCATCACTTACAACGCTCCGGAGCAACAAATTGTGAAGCCACGAGCCATCTCTCCCAACCCACGCACTAGCCCAAATCCTCAGCACAGGATCAAGCGCAAGTCAGTCAGCCCTGCGCCTCCAATTGAAGACACGAGGAGAAAGTCGGATATTCCTTTCGGGCCTGATTCGTATGATGCCTTGAATCCCAGTCTTGTCTCGTCCAAAGACGGGACAAGCCCATCGCCAGACTTTATGGACGATGAGCCTAAGAAGATTATCACCTATGATGGACGGGAGATTGATCCCTCTGATCATCTTCCTATGGAGACATGGGCGCCAGAGCCAGAGAAGAAGCACACAGAGCCTGCTCCCGAGACGCGCACACGGCCCCAGCTGTCCGGAGCGCAGCCAATGCCTCCAAGCACTCGAAGGCCTCCCCGCACCGGTCGCCACTCAATGTCTGCAGTGAACACATCCTATACATTTGGTGATGAGTCTCGCACACCTCCACAGGCTGGCCGAACCCGTCTCCAGAAGCGTACCAACCGCGCCTCCGTCGGTAACTCTCCAGCGGCTTCCAGCCCACTGGCTCCGATTTCTAAGGACAATTACCAGGAAAGGGCTCCATACGGCAACGCTTCACTTCGAGGTTTGCCTCGTGCGGGCACATGGGACTTTGAGGATGAGAACCGCGGTGCATATGGTGGTCCACCTATTCCAGCCAAGATCCCACTTCAACTTACGATGAGCGGTGCAAATGGTTCAGGCCAGGAGCTGGCATTAATGGAGGAAATGCAGCGCATCGATATTGGGACAGGCAGATCCCGAAGAAGGGGAGGATACTGAATCAACGAAGGTAACGAGACCTAGAGTAAATGTATACTATCATGGTGGGTTTGATTTAGGCGTTGGCATATGGAAAGACTTGGGATGATCAAGGAATGTTGGAGTTTTATACACGTCCAGATGAAATACATCGGACAGCATTAGAAATTGATTTATATATATCATTTAACCCGTGCACCTGTCGCGTATCTTCTGACGCTATTACTATTTTCTGCTGTTATTCCTTCTGTATATGCTTCCTGTCGTAGCTCCATACTCATACTAAATTTGATCGTCCTGATTTGTATGTCGCTCTTGTGACTTGTTTTGTGACTCTAGTTCTTCATGTTCCGACTTCTCGTGCATTTCGTGTCAAGGCACTGCCTGGTACCTATGAATTAGCGTGTTTGTAGAGATGTATTAGATACTTGTCTTGTAGTGTAATCGATGGAACTGGACCTGGTTGATTTACAGGTACGTGTCTTGCTTTGGCGGATGGAGGTCCTTATACTTTGCGCTAGCCCTAAACCGGCTAGAGGGAGAGAAATGCCCCGCTGAACTTTCTCAGCCATCGACATTCCATAACTTATCTTATCGGGCGCAGAAAAAAATATTCCAGCGTAAAGAAAGTTGCAGTTCAACTCCAACCAACACCGCAAAAGCCCGTCATCGCGATACGAAACAATGGCAGCTCAGGTGGGACCTCTCCCGCAGCTCAAGCTGCCCTCGGGCCCAACACCGATCACCGCGGAGCAGCGCTACTGGAAGACGTTTAAGAACCAGCTTCTGATTCCGTCACCTACGTCGTATCCCGTCGTCCATATCTCGTCCAACAACGATTCCTTCGCCGTCACGACTGGCACGCGCGTACAAATCTACTCGAACCGAACCCGCAAGCTTCTCAAGACAGTTACGCGCTTTGGAGATGTTGCGCGTAGTGGTGAAATCAGGAAAGACGGAAGGGTTCTGGCGGCTGGTGATGATACTGGAAAGATCCAGGTGTTTGACGTTAGTTCAAGGGCGATTCTCAAAACCTGGACACAGCACAAGCAGCCCGTCTGGACGACCAAGTTTTCGCCGACTGAATTGACGACTCTTCTGAGTGCAAGCGATGACAAGACCGTACGACTTTGGGATCTTCCCAGCAATGATCCTACTACTACTTTCGTTGGTCACTCGGACTATGTTCGATGCGCCAACTTTATGCCTGGCACCATGTCAAACATGATTGTCTCTGGAAGTTACGATTCGACGGTCAAGCTTTGGGATCCCAGGACAGGAAGCAACAGCGCCGTCATGACCTTCAAGCACGCGGCACCTATCGAGGACGTTTTGTCAATGCCTACCGGAACGACAGTCCTTGCGGCCGCAGGAGAATCGATTAGTGTTCTTGATCTTGTCGCCGCGCGCCCTCTACACATGATCACCAACCACCAAAAGACCGTCACATCTCTCAGCTTGGCATCCAACGGCCGACGACTCGTCAGTGGTGGTCTCGAGGGTCACGTCAAGGTCTTCGAGACGACCGGGTGGAACGTCGTCTCAAGCACCAAGTACCAGTCTCCCGTCTTGTCAGTCAAGGTCATACCCTCGAGTGATGATCTTGACTCGAGCGACCGTCATCTCGCGGTTGGTATGCAGTCTGGTGTTCTCAGCGTGCGAACTCGCCTCACTGGAGCCGAGGCCAATAGGGAGGCTGAGCGTGAGAAGGAAATGGCCGCCCTTGTGGCTGGAACGATCGAGGCTCATGATGCCAAACGGAAGAAGCGAAAGCGCAGAGTCACCGCTGCTAAGAAGCTGGATATGATTGGCGAAGGAGCTGATGTTGTCATTGCAAATGAACCTCGCACGCACAAGAAAAAGGAGCGTTCTTGGCAGAGCGATTTGCGCCATGCCCGATATGCGCGTGCCCTTGACCAGGTCCTCGACAAGCACTCTCCCGAGCACTCTCCCCTTAATGTCCTTACCCTTCTTCTCGCTCTCCGCCACCGAAGCGCCCTCAGAGATGCCCTGGAGTCTCGAGATGAGCACACCGTCCAGCCTATCCTGAAGTGGGTATGCGGCCACATCTGCGACCCTAGATACGTGAGTGTCTGTGTCGAGGTAGGCCTCCACCTGCTCGAACTCTACGCCGAATTCGTGGGCGGCTCAGCCGAACTGCACGAGGGCTTCAGGACTCTACACCGGCGAGTCAAGGTCGAGGTGGAGAGAGCTCAGGTAGCATGCCAAACAGGAGGCATGCTGGAGAGCTTGATGGTCGGGACCCTCTGATTGAAAAAGACACGATGAGTGCGGTTATATATCCCGAGGTTGTTGGGCTCAATTTGCATTGCGCGTGGCGTTACGGCGGATTAAAATGGGAGTATTGGAATGTGGACTTTGTATAAGACTTGTACGCACAAAGAAGTCAGAAGGACGTTGGACGATGGCATCTAGATGTGAGGCTGATGGCCATGATATGATGGATTGCTATAGCGATGTCATACAAGTCATTCATTGCATGGTGCAAACTAGATATTTGACGTATTTTCTACACTTTGGCCAACTCGCATCAGTACATATGCAGTGATCGCTTTTGCTTGTTTTCTCTTCACGCTTCTGGAGCTGCAAGTATCCATGAAAAGGCCAATCGTGTTTCAACTGTCCCTGTCATGCCTCTTTGCCCGGGGTCCTGGGTTTGGGCCAACAACAGAGTCTGCCTGCACCCTACAAGCGGCAACCCGCGTGATTGGACTTTACTTTCCAAGTGATGTAACATTTGCCTTGTTGGGTGTTTATTTTCATGACTTCTGGTCGGCCTCCTTGGGTGAATCTCTCTCACACCATGTTTCTGCCTAAGGTAGGTAGGCAGGTAGTAGGTGGTCCAGTGTAGCCGGCGCTGGCGGGCACTGGCAGTCAAAAGGCAACTGCCTCCTTCCTTCATGAATATTTCTCCTCCCCCCAAAACATTTTCTTTTCAACTCACTTCTTTCATGCCAGAGTAGACGAAGATAGTTACTGCAATAACTTCGTCCTCATGGATCCCAAGGATTCGATCGAGGCACTCCAGGGCTGGTACTTGGAGCAGCGTCCCCTTACAGTCGACATCGTGGGGGACTTTGCTGGGCGCGAGCTATTCGTCATCCATGGAGAGTCTTTGATGCGATACTGCCTTGCAGAGGCCAAGGTTGATTTCGATGGTAAGTTTCTCATTCCACCACAACTATACGACCTTGTCTGATCTATCATCTCCAGGAGGATTCCAACTCTTGCATGCTATTCATGCTGTAGAGAAGGTTCTCAGCGAACTCAAGAGAAGGGACTGCAACTTTGATGTCATCTTCTTCCGAGACCTTGAGGGTCTTTGCGTGCCTAAAGAAGCCGTAAGGTCGACAAAAGCTGCCAAGTATCATCTCACTCGCCGGATCCTCATTCAACACCTTGTCAAATCGAATCTCGATTTCCAAATTTCCGAGTTCGACTCTTTCGATAGCGAAGAGTGCCAGAGTTACCTGTCTAGCCATGCAGTCCACTTCATGCTATGCGATGACGGCAGGACTGGCGACACAGAGCAGGCCATTCGTCTTCAGTACCTGATATGGAAGATTATTACCAGTGGAAGGAATGCTGCCCTTATTAACCCTATCGCATGGAAAAGCTCAAAGGTAGGTCATTCTGGTCTGGAACCATAATAAGCATGCTAATGGGGTTAGGTATTTATGCCTTTATTGAGTGGAACAAAGGGCGTACTACCAATGCTCTCCATCGATGCGCCCAGCCTTGAGGCGAAAGAACTACCTTTGCTTGCAAACGCGGTGCTCTTGGAGACGACCCAATCTCCCCTGAAAGGTGCTAATCTGCCCGCGAGAGAAAAACACACAGTGGCTTTTTGCCGCGCCTACATAGGCCATTGCAGTGCAGAAGATGCAATTTCCGACGCTGACTTGGATCGCGTGGAGGCATTACTCCTGCAAGTTGCTACCCTTAACGTCTGCTCTCTTCAGGACCGGGCTTGCGCCGAGATTTCTATGTGCGACAAATCCTTTGAAAGTCAGGACGAGGAGTTTCTTCACATGTTCTGCACAGCAACTCAAGGTCTATTAGAGATGTCATCTGGACTAGATGAACAGGCAGGATGGGAACTCTTCGACATTGTGGATGGGCGGATATTTTCCCATCTCCTCAGATTGATCAGAAACAGAGGGAAAATTCCTTCTGAAATCCTGGAGTACGGTCGAACTCTGCGTACAGAGGCTATCAAGGGATTTGATCTGGATACAGGGCAGCCTTTCGTCAAACTTGAGTCCCTAACAGACCCCTATCTGTCAACAATGATGACCAAAGACTTGACTGCATTGCCTTTCAGTCATCCAGTTCTAGATGACTTTCTGAGAGACGTCAAGATCGCAGAGGCACAAGAGACGATTGATGCTGCAGCAGAAGTCGTGTTCAAGGACCTTAGACACTGGCATGCTTACAGATTCGTTACCACCTCCAAACCCCGTGACAAGGTCCCCGTCCCCCCGTGGGTCGAGAAGCGCCGACAGAAGAAGATGCAGTGGCGGATGGCAGATGTTATTTCGTACGCTGCGAGCCTTACCAACTCTGTTGGGAAGGCTTTCAATCGCGAAACGATTGTGGTCAACTCCCACTCCAAACAAAAACCCAGCACGTCTAGCACTTTTAGCAAAACCACACAATCCAAGGGACCCAAACAGAAGCCCGGCAAGAGCGGCAAGCAAAGTGCTCTATTGGCAGCCCAAAAACTCAACGATCAGAAGGCACAAGCTAAACTGAATGACATCCTGAGCCTTTGGCATGGGAAGTGCGGCGAGTTTGAGAAAGCCACGAGCTTAATCGATCGCTATCTCAAGGCTTTAGAGTTCCAGTCTGAACGATCTTCGGGAAGTCATGTATCTGTGAAGCCAGAGATCCAACTGTACTTATGCCACGTCTTGACGAGAATCTGGCAGGGAGTGCGCAAGGGAGTTCACCAGAGCTCGTCTGAAGGTAAGTTACAATCTTGCTTTCATACATGCATGTCGCTAATATGTTTAGGGTTGTATTTAATCTCGATGATGTGGAATTGGCTTCGAGATATTTCCAAGTCGGCCAACTGTACCCCCAACATCGCCAATGCCGTTAATGAGACCCTCAAGGCACTTGCAGCGACTCAATTCACTATTGCCGGCTATGCACCTCAGCGAAGGTTACCTTTCACAATCAGGCTAGAAGCCATGGGGGATGCGCCCAGATTGATACAAGACCATCGACTGCTCCAACTTGAGCATGGAGGCCCATACATGGACAGACGATTTGGCTCTCAGCCTGATTCACGAGTACCCTTTGAGCCAGATGCTTGGCAACGCGATGTTCTTGACTCTATTGATGCAAACGAAAGTCTCTTGGCTGTAGCGCCAACATCCGCGGGAAAGACTTTCATTTCTTTCTATGCAATGAAGAAAGTACTCGAGGAGAGCGACGACGGAGTGTTGGTCTACGTGGCGCCGACAAAAGCACTGGTGAACCAGATTGCCGCAGAGATCGAAGCACGATTCTCCAAGACATACCGTAACCAGAACGGCAAATCTATCTGGGCAGTTCATACGCGAGACTATCGGATCAACAATCCCACTCAGTGCCAGATTCTGGTCACGGTCCCTCATATGTTACAGATCATGCTACTGGCTCCCACAAATGCCATCGGACCTAATGCGTGGTCGCGCCGAGTAAAACGAATCGTATTTGACGAAGTTCACTGTATTGGACAGGCTGAAGATGGCGTTATTTGGGAACAGTTGCTACTTCTTGCACCTTGCCCTATCATTGCACTCTCGGCCACAGTCGGAAACCCTCACGAGCTCAAGGATTGGTTGGCAATGTCACAAGAGCAGAAGGGATATAAGATGAAAATGATCGTACATGGAGTACGATATTCGGATCTCCGGAAGTTCACATACGAACCGCCCAATAAATTTGTTTTCGAGGGGCTCTCAAAGTCCCTACGACTCCCAGTTCCTGGACTGGATGAGGGTGACGGCATCAGCCCCAACTTCAAGTTTGTGCACCCAGTGGTCGCACTAAAAGACCGGTAAGTTCTCGTTCAGATAACAAGAACATAGCTTATTTCGTACAGGAACCGTGGTGTACTAGATGATGTCAACTTGGAGGCCAGAGATTGTCTTACGTTGTGGAAACATATGAACAAGACATTCCCGCCAGCACTCTTAAAGGATACAGCCCAGTTGAATCCTGCCGAGACTTTGCCAGGGGTGATCGAGAAATCCCACGTCATTGAGTGGGAACAAGACCTCAAGGATGTACTCAGAAGAGCCATGGAGATGTGCAATTCACCTCTTCATGACCTACAAACAAGCCTTGATCAAGAGCAAGCCGACCAAAATGCTTCTCAGTCCTCACACAGAGTCAAATTATTCGCCCTGGTCTGTGAACTTCACGCTCAAGATGCTCTGCCAGCTCTCGTTTTCAACTATGACCGTTTCGAATGTGAACAAGCTATCCGGCACATTCTTTCCGTGTTACAGAAGGCAGAAAAAGCCTTTAAGGAGAAGGATCTGGTCTGGCAGCAGAAGATCCAAACTTTTGAACAACGGAAGAAGCAAAAGGAAAGCGGCCGTCAGAGCCGAGCCCCCAATCGGTCCAAGGTAGGAGACGAAGACGTTACCAAGCTCGAACTAGCTCGTGATGAAGCGAGTGTCGATGTTAGTCAATGGGAAAGCTTCGATCCGGAGGCACCTTTGAATCAATTCAGCTTCGCAGGCACGAAATCTATGCAGCAGAATGAATTCGATAAGCTGGTACGTAGCTTGAGCCGGGACAAGGTTTCACCATGGCTGGTCGATGCTCTTCGTCGTGGATTAGGTGTTCATCACGCCGGTATGAATCGACGATATCGTCAGATGTAAGTGATCTATCCCGATTCTCCTTTCAAAACCATTCCCTGTTCACAATGGCATGATCTTCTCACTCCATAACTACTCTATTCAAAGTAAGACGACTAACAGAACCAGTGTCGAAATGCTGTTCCGTCAAGGTTACCTAAGACTAGTTGTCGCTACTGGAACACTCGCCCTTGGTATCAATATGCCTTGCAAGACTGTCGTCTTCAGTGGCGACTCCGTCTTTCTATCACCACAGAACTACCGGCAAGCTTCCGGTCGTGCTGGACGACGAGGTTTTGATCTCCTGGGCAACGTGGTCTTCAATGGTATTTCCCGAGGCCGAGTGCACGAGATCATGTCTTCACGGCTACCAGCCTTGAAGGGTCAGTTTCCCATCTCAACTACTCTCATTCTGCGATTGTTCGTTCTCCTAGACGGAACCAAAATCTCCAAATTTGCAACTGATGCAGTCGATGCTCTCTTATCACAAACTCGACTATACCTAGGAGGCCCAGAAGCCGAAATGTCGGTCAAGCATCATCTACGATTCTCAATTGAATACCTACGACGGCAGAATCTCTTGTCGGTAAATGGAGCGCCTGTGAACTTTGCTGGACTTGTTGGTCACTTGTACTTTACTGAGAATGCCGTGTTCGCCTTTCACTCGTTGCTTCGTGGTGGTTACTTTCACGAGGTATGCAAGGATATCGACAAAAAGCAAGAGCGTGTGCTTCGTGAGTTGATGCTGGTACTCAGTCACCTATTCAACCGCATTCCTATCCAGCAAAAGTCAAAACTTGTCAAGAAAGCGGACCGATCGTCATCAGAGATCTTCCTCAGGCGCCTACCAGATGCCGCAGAGAAGCTGCTTATTCGCCATAACCAAGAGACAATGTCAATCTTCAAAGATTACGTTCATTCTTACATCAATCAACATCTCGTGGGTAAGCCAGATCGAGAACTGCCACTGACCAAAATTTCGGTTGGACCCAGAGAGTCTTCGGGAGGCTCTTCCATAGGTGGTCAACCAAACGTGGTCCGGTCTCCATTTTCCGCCCTCTCTGGATTCACTGACGAATTCGAGTCCATCAAAGAGCTGTGCTCAGACGTGAGGGGTGGGATATTTCTGGAAGAGTCAGCCATACCTTACATTCCTATTTGGCCTTATGACACTAATGCCGAACTAAACGCATATCTTCACGATTTTTTCAAGCATGGCAGTTTGAAGGTGCTGATCAGGGATAATTGTATCAAACAAGGTGATGTTTGGTTTCATCTCAAGGACTTTCACCTCACACTCAAGACCATTGTTACTAGTCTAAAGGGTGTTATGAGTGCTGAAGGGGATTTTGAGATGGACGATCTTGACGAAGACGAGAGTGACATGGACGATTCAGAGGAAGCTCTACAAGAGACTGGAGGGCATAAACCAGTGGAAACAATCGAGAAGGCTGTCAAACCCTCGACAAAGGGCAAGTCCAGAGCCAAGATTGCTGATAGCTGGGACGACGACAGCGACGAATCTGAGTCAGAGAGCGTCAGTTCATCTGCTGGCGCATCCGAGACTCCGCAGTCGGACTTTGACGGGAAAGGCGGATTGATGCTGGTTTTGAAGGCTTTCAAGTTATTGGAGGAGGACTTTGGGGACAAGTTTTACAAGATTGGAGCCTAAGTTAAGTTGCAGGAGTGAGGACGCGTTGATCATATTTGTCAGAGAATTTTGAAACTATGTCAGTTGAGGTTGTCCGGAGCATCTCGCCCCAAGATAAACAATCACCTTCTCAAAATTTCTACTTGTACCAGTACAAGCAGCATATTACTGATCGATTCGGTCCTTTGGGCCGAACTGGAACTTTTTGTCACGACAAAACTCGCCGTGGATGTGACACGCTGACCGCCTCGCTATGATCCGACCAGCCATGCATTAAGATGTCACATATGACGGCTATAACTAAAACATTATTGCGCTCATGTCATGACTCTTGCCTAACTCTCCCTGTGCCCCCTTACAGCACCGTTGTGACTTGTAAGATAATTGCTTTTTCGTCATAGTGAAGATCAAGCCCCTGTCTTGACTATAAAGTGTCTAGAGTCTAAACTAACGACGTTTGTCCATCTTTGGCAGCTCAATGACTCGCCCTAGAGACAAATGTCCGTCTTTGTCCAGAATCAATCGATCAATCACTTTATTAACTGAGTCAATTAACACATCCACCCTTTTTTTATAGCCCCCACCACATTCCCCCTCCCCCTATCTCACCCCTCTTGCTAACATTCCAAATCTTCTGGAAGGACGCACGGAAACGCCGAAAGGGAGAGCGGGAGGGCTTCTAGAAGGTCTTTGCTTCGTGGTGGGGAGGTTCCATTTATTACGTACTGTGCCTCCCCCCACGCTTCTGTATGCATATTGCATATTGCATATTCAGGCCAGGGCAGGCCTGTCTGTTGGTATCGAGATGCTGCATGTAATGATTGAGATGCAGTAAGAAATGCAAGGGTCGAGAGCGAGGGCCTCAATGGCGTCATTGAGCATCTTTTGACAATTGTGCTCGTTTCCTGACCTGTATTGATAGTGGGTTGAATATGTTACAGTATGATGTAATGGTAAAAAAAAATCGAAATGTTCCCTGAGTTAGTCACACAAAATTGTCCGAATGAGATAGTCTTTAAATAAGTTATGTATTCTTTTTTAAACCCATTGTTAGGTACCTAGGCGATATTGCCTCTAAATCTCAGAAAACAAAACGATTGTGAGCTTGTGAGTTCCTTCGCTTCTTGATCCAATATGTACTATATATATAATGCTCAGCAACCATGAGTGGTATCTCCTCCATATCCCCCCAATAGAAAAGGAAAAATTGGGATCCATGATGTTCAAAACGATCATTTACCATACCAAACAGCCATGCAATGCAATTCTTGTGATGTTGAAAAAATCAAACGACAGATGGCCTCTCTATAAATAGAATCAAATAATGACAAGCCAGGCCAAAGCTAGAAAAACGTCCATCGATGTATATACAACCAATCCATTGTTGAGATATTCGGGTTTGGGGGTTCGCACCCCAGGGGTATTCTTTTGTTGTACGCTGCCGCTGCCGCTGCTGCTGGTGGTACAATGTAATGGGTCGAGAAGGCATGGGATCAGCTAGAACCGATCCAAGGATACCTGTGCTTGACACGATGATGCGCCGCTCTCCCTGGCCGCATCCAAATAGGCGCAATCCATGCGCGAAGGGGGTATTGTTGCTTTATCTGCTGAGTCCATCGTGTTCGACTGACCGTCTCGTAACGTCCGAACCATGGCACTCTCGTAGTCTCTTACGACGTTTTCGAATCAGTTCCCAAATAAAACGCCGTGTCATGATGATAGGATGATAAGGAAAGTCATCAATGGGATTCGAGTCCGGACATCTTGCCGACCTCTCACTGCGGGTGTGATGAGGTCATCTGCAAATGATGAGGCATGGAGCGGGGATGTCCTTGATCGTTGATCGAGTGAGGCATCTGAGGCGGCGCAGCCATGGCGGCGGGCCTGGGCGTGTGATAGCCAGGTGCACTTGTGCCGCTCGAGAAGCTCGAGTTGGTCCTAGGGTCATATTGGAAAAGATCCCTCTGCAGGCCCTCGAGGATGTGCATATCTGTTCGCAGCGCACTCGTTCCGGTTGCCGACTGTCGGAGGAACTGGATCGTTTTGTGGAAGAGAGTCCGCAACAGCTCTTCGTCCACATACGTGTGAAGCACAGGGTCCCGGAATGCAGCTGAAAGAATCAGCAGATTGCCCCATTGTCTATAATCGTCAGTGGAGCGTTCATCTAGTTTCAGAAAGTTGATACTTACGCATGTGCCGTTCCAAAAACATTGGTAATAATTGGTCGCTTGTCTCCAAGACCATGGAAAGCACGAGTACTCTCAATAAGCGCCTTTATACCCTTCTTAGCCAGCTCAACAACATGAGGGTCGATATCACCATGAGTTCTAGCCTTGGGGTGAATCACAGGCGCCGTAACATCCTGGCGGAACTCGGAGCTGACACTTGGAAAGTTAGGGCTCGATGCATGGTTCTTGATCGAATGCGAGAAGTGCAGGATCTGTCGGATGAAGGGGCGATAAGTGATCACTTGGGCGCCCCAGTACTTGGCCCGCAACCTGGCTGCCAGGATGTCATCGGCTGGTTGGTCATCTTCACGGAAAGCGAAGCTAGGAGCGACCCAATGCATCCCCGAAACAGCATCAGAAACAACGCCGACGTTTCTGAACTTGTCTTTGCCTGCCTTGGCCGGATCCTCGGGAGCGTAGAACATTCGGTGAATGCTGTTGAGATGGGTTCGCAGATACAATTGACCTGGGTAGCTGTCCAGAATACGCTGGTTGAAGCCTTCAAGGAGACTCATGTTGGGGTGAGGCATGTCGTCTTCGTACGAGAGCAGCCCTGATGGTGGGAGTTGCATCTCTGCGATGAGATCGCTTTCAAGCTGCAAGCAGGTCCAGAACGTGAGAGCAAGCTGGTTATACTTGGTCTCCTGAATAAACTCGCTGTTACGCTTGATTCTTCTCATCTTGTCCAAGCTTGGTCTCATGATAACCTGCAGCTTGTGGCTAGCCTTGTGAATAAACGCAAAACTTTCCATCGGCCTACCCAGCTGCCCATGGTACAATCCAGCAAAAATGTTGGCGTACACATTCTTCATATTGTTGTAGGCTCCGGTATGGTTACCGAGGATATCCGTGGCATAAGCAAAGTACTCCAAGCCGGGTATGACTTCGTAGTTCTTCTTCAAGCTGTAGCCAGAGCGGAAGCCGCCTACACCGTGGATTGAGGACCGGCGACTGTGGATGTTCCTGTCTTGTTCCTTAGGCGACGGCAATCCAGACGAGTGCGAGTGGGATGAAAATCCAGGAGGAGAGCCTTGGTTAGGCGAGGGTGGCATCGCGCCATTGCGAACGGCTGGGCTACCATGGGGGAGAGGATCCGATGGATGCACAACGTCAGGGACGTTATCGCGGTGCAGACAAATCTTACCCAAAGCCAGAACTGTAAGAACTAAAGCGCTATGGATGGACCGATCAGGTCGGCCGGCGCGTGGCGGCGCGGGTGTGGGTGGCTCGGATCCATCCGGCCCTGGCGATCGCTTCCTTTTTGAGCCCGCAGCCTCTGGTGTCTGCGAACCTCCTCCGACAGCAAACGTAGGCTTTGATGTCTGAGGCTTCGCCGAGCGTGGGTGAGATGTTGGGAGATTATCCAGGAAATGTCGCACCCAGTAATCCAGGAGCTTGGGTTGAATGATGGGATGCATGTTGAGAATGTTTTCCTTAAAACTTTCCACATACGCCCAAACTTTCGACTCTGAAAAGTCGGGGTTTCCATCAAATGCCAAAACACCGCCCTTGTATTCCACTTGGTCGGGGGGGCTGAGTCCGCCAAGCTGACCCCAGTCGGCGGCTGGTGAAGGAGAAGCCATATCCGATGAATCGTCCGCCATATCCAGGTTTCCATGGTCGGTAGGTTCTCGAATATGTCGCGATGGATGAGAATCTTCGCCCCTTCCATAAACAATCAGAACACCTCTGTTTTGTTCCTGGCTGATGGGATACTCGCTGATGTATCGAATGCCTTCCCGCTCAATGTGGTGCTTGGTTAACTCACGAACTGATGGCCACTCCAAAAGAAGACCTGCCAGAGTCGTATGGTTGATAGGAATGGCGGGCTCTCCAGGAGGAACTGGTGGGCCAGGCTCAACCTCCATCTCATCTTCGGCCATCATGCGCAGGGGCATTGGTTCCGACGACGGATGATCGCGGTGAGCTTCGCTATAGTAAGTGTCGGCAGAGGCGCCGTTGGTAACGTAAGGCGAAGCTGGTGCGCGCTTGAATTCATCCTCCGCCGATGGCTCGATCTTAAGGCCCGCTGTTGCAACATGCTTGGGCAAAAGAGATTCCATCTTGACCAGCCTTTGGTCAAACCGTCCCAGATGCGACATAATCGAATTAAGCGAGGTCTGAACCGAGCTGAGGCCATCTAGAATGTCGGCTTGAGCCTTGTCCGTGCTGTTGACTTAGTTTAGCCACCATTCACTTACTACACACCAATTTCTAAAACTTACGCCTTGGGTACTGGGTCACGATATTTGCACTCTACACCCTTTTCCTTGCATGTTTTGCATGGCTTAGTTTCATCGCACTTGGCCTTGAGCTGCCGGCAGCTGTCACACGCCTATTTGTCGTTAGTACCTGCGCATGTACAGGCTAGATAAGGCTCATACCTGAGAAGCCCGCGTATTCTTCTTCTTTGCGGGTACGGACGATGAGTAGACACTATAAAAGGGCTCGTGGCCCGAGGGGTAGCCTCCATGTTGCTCGTACGACGCCTGGTGAGGTACAGGAGTCGGCGGTGGGAAGCTAGGCGCACGATAGCCACCCGGAGTTGGGGGCATGGAAGGCGCGCTCTCGTAATTCATGTGTCGCGGTGGGTTGTCGGGGTAGGCGCCTGGAGGCGGAGGTGGTGGGTGGGAAGTCGGTGCGAGATGTGGTGTCGACGGCATCCCTTCGGGCGCATGGCCCGTCGAATTAGGACGGCGCTGATCCTCAGAAGGATCCCGTTTTATGGGAGGGTCTCTTGAGCCGTACGGCGGGTACGGGTGATGCGCTGGATGCGCCGGCGACGGAGGCGGAGGTGGGTGTTGTTGTGGATGTTGTGGATGTTGTTGATGCTGCTGCTGTTGTCGGTGGTAGTCTTGAACAGGAGGGTAGGGCTCTGGTTCATGATGGCGACGATCGGGGTCGTGATGCGGTTGCGCGGGCGCGGTATGGGAAGGAGTCGGCGGCGCTGAAGAATGCTCGAGAGGTCGAGGAGGAGGGTAGTGTTGATACGGGCTCGGGGGAGGGTGAGGATGATGTAGAGCGCCGGGCGGAGGAGGCGGCGGCGGCGGTGGAAGTTGATTCGGATGGCCGTGATGAGCGTGAGGATGTGGTAATGATACTCCTTGCTGAGGTGTGCCAACCGGCCACGAAGAGAGGCGTGGACGTTTACTATCGGGAGGTGCTGGATCCATGTTTGAGTACTATATATGTACGGTAGTACTTGCACACATAATCAGGAACAAGGCGAAGAGAAAAGCAGGGACCACGGAGAGGCGGTGGCCATGGATAGGTAGGTACTGTATGGCGGAGGCGATACAAAAGAAGCCCCAGGGAGTGAGGTGAAGCTTCCAGTTCCTTTGGAAGCTGGAGGGGCGGGTGATAATTGGGCCCTTCAGCAATAGAAGTTGAGAGACCAGGACAGCATGGGGGTGGGTGTGTCTGAAACGACTGGGTATGATGACATGTACGTAGTACCGTCTGTGAGGAAAGTGAAGTTTGAGAGAGGTAGGTAGAGAGAGAAAGACGGGATGTCGAGTCGACTTGTCCAGGCCCCGGTGACGCGGTAGGATCAGCAGTTGGGCAGAGACGAAATGGAGATTCGACAAGCTCTCGGGTCCCTGGGAGACGGACAACGGTGGGGAGCACAGACGCAACGCTGGGGAGCGAGACGAAGTGAGAGGCGAGAGTAATTAGGTAGAGGACGCGCTCGAGATTGAGAGCTGGAAATTGAGGGAAGAAAGCGCAAATTTGGCGAGCGAACGGATCGAGTCTTGGGTAGGTATGATGTCGACTCCAAGTCGAGCGCAATTCTGGGACCGACAGCCTCAAACCTCAAGGCACAAAAGACGGTCTGCCGGGGGTGGGCGGGCCACGCGCAAGCAGCTTGGAGCCAATTGACGAACCGACCCTACCGAGTTGACAGTCGGAGAGGCTAAACAAGGCCAGGGGGTTGAGGAACCTGGATGCTTGGCCGTGACTGGGGATGATGTCGGCGAAGAGTCTTTTGGCGGACCCCTGCTGCCCGTTTTTTTCTGCCACCCCATGCACCAAAGTGGAGGAAAGGCAGAGATTCCAATGAGATGGAAGTCACTGTACCTGGAACCGCGTAGTCTAGGTCCTGTACTGTAGCACGACCGACAAGTGCAAAGGCGTTGCGTTGGTTGCTGTAGAGAATATCCGACGTCGCTACCCGTAGATTTGGGTTGGGTATTTCTGGTACAACGACCTGAACATGAACAGACAAGTGAGGGCCCTCTTGCTGAGAGAATAATTGGAGTCCAGATCGGCTGGTCACTACCGGATATGGTCAACGAAGCGGGCAGAGATACTGTACTTGTGTGAAGAGACCGACCACAAGGTGAGGTTCTGAAGTCGATATGTACTGTAGGATACCAGACCACCTCAGAACAAGCACACACAAGCACAAGCACAAGCACGCAAGAGCAAACAAGCGCGAGACGCGGAAATCAACTCAACACCGCAACTTTGTTGGTGCCGTAATGGATGCTCACGAGTAGCGGACAAAGTGTATGGCCATGCGGCGGACCGGCCAAAAGGTACAAGCTTCAACGTGCTAGTACGTGTAGAGGAACGGGAGATGATGGAGTGGGAGATTGTGGTGGTGCGCTGAGGTACAGTACAGTGGAGGCCTCGTGGCCGTGGCGTGGAGCTCAGCACCTTGAGGCGTCGTGTAGCGCGCGACGGATTACTCCACTAGCCTGATTTTCTAAGAGTTTTTTTTTCTCTTCTGAAACTACGGTGGATACTTGCTTTGCAAAAATTGTGCCTATGAGGGATTCAGAGCAAATGATATTGTACGTAACTCGAATGCAGTAGTACCTAGTATTCAATAGTACCTAGCAATGTATGCTCTACAGTCTACACAGACTCGCCAGTGAGGAGCCAGTAAGCAAGCACCTAAGGTTGCAGTGCTCATACCTACAGCACCTTAAAAGCAGAAAAAAAGTTCAGAGGTTGGTCGAATTTCGGTCGATAGAATTCCATACCCGGTACTAAGGTTGAGTGAAACCTTAGAGCGAGGGGTTTTGAGCCCAAACACGGACGGATAAAGTAAGGCTCTAGGTACTGTACCTACGGTATTGTACTGTACTTTTGCTGCCGCAGATCATGGAGAAGAAGGTTTTGCCGGTCTTTGCTCGGTCATCACGGGCCGTTGAAAAGAGGTGAAAGATAACGGAAATCTTGATACCCAACCTGCCCTGTTGTGTAAGTGGACGCATGATTTACAGTGCAGGATAGTACATCCTGGGGGTCAAAGCCCCCAAAAGTAAGGGCCCTGGAAGATCATTGGACATTCACTGCATGCTCTCCCGTATATTCGGTTAAGACAAACCCGAGTAGCCTCAACCTCTTACACTCTATTTTTGTGCTGCAGGATTTTCTCCCCAAGTAACAGTACAGAAAGTGGTACGTATTTGTTTTCCAAGGCCCGGGAGTGCCATGTCTCAATGGGGCGTAGGTGAACAGAATGTGTACAGCACGGACATTGATCACCATGATGCATAATCACTGATCGCAGTCATTTAACAATCATAGACGACTCTCCAAGCTGGGCTGAGCTGGGCTGGGCTGGTCTGCCACCCCGGAAACATTGTTACCTGGGCTAGGTGTACAGTACGTACCTATCTAGCGGCTTGTCGGGCCACGTGAACTGTTCCAGGTGACTCTGGTACAGTAGAGGGAAACAAGTATCAGTATGCTACGCAGTCATTGGGTGATTGCGTTTTCTCGTACTCTAATGTGGTAGGTGATACATCAAGCTCCTTCCATTCATGCCCGTGTGTGCCTTCTACCTTTGTGGGCATGCACCTATCTACCGCTTGCTTTCAATCCCAACCTAACGTTCCTTTCCATCCATGACAATGTACAATAGGTAGGTACTAATCCCACAATCAACCATGACAATTTGTTCTTGTCATAAGATAGTCAAAGACCACACCTTGAACCGTGCTCTCCCAACCGTCGTCTCTCACTTTGAGCAGGCCGCTCACGCTGAGCTTATCCAGCCCAGGTACCCGCATGCCAAACGTCATGTTAGTCCATCGGAAAGAGGGCATCCTTGGGCATCCTTGAGCCTCCCATGTCATCATCCGCCCTCACTTCGTTTGCCCTTCATCCTATTCAATGCTTTGAGGCGGCCAAATACCGAGTTATTGGAAGCTATTAATTCCTAGCTGGCAATCCACTAGCCATTCTTGACCACACGCTGCTCAGAGCCCCTTGATTAGCGGCATCACCCAGCGTCATATAAACCAATTTGCAATACATCACAGACGGACGTCGAAATGAGCTTGACATCATCCACAACATGTCAATACAGCGGATCATGGACATATTGCGTACCGAGTCATTGCTATCATGGTGCCGAAATTGGAATTCAATTGTCAAAGAAGCAGAAAGAAGAAAAAAAAAAAGACGGTCCTATTCCGGGGTACAGGTCAATTGACCAGCAGTCACCAACCAACAGCCGCATGTTCCAGCTTCATGCTAGGTACTACGCAGGAAATGGGTTTGTCGATCTCTTACACCCAATAGGACCTCAAGTAGCATCTCAGATGTGAGTTTGCCGTCCAATCAGCAAACCTATGAATCTAGAGGGTGCTGAGTCAATGATCAAGAGTCAGATTCACGTTCAATCTGATGTGGATTGGGTGCTGAGGTGTGCCCTTTTTCTCTCCTCCCGCAAACGTGATGGAGGCTCTGTATCTACAGTTCTCGTGCTATGGCCAACCATCACTTCGGAGACCTTGCGACCGGGTCGCAGGCCAAGAAGCCCTGCCTCGGGAATCAGCCCAGACGTTTGGTACATACATATAATGCCTCGGCTCGGTACGCCTTGAGAAGAAACTATCTTCCCAACCTCATAGGCCGTGTCATCATGACGATTCTCTACACGATCCTCTTTGATTCAGCTTATTCACAGCAGACCCTGATGAATCCTCAGGTGCTCAAGGTTGACAAGCAGCAGCTTTGAGCTTTGTTACCTGGTACCTGTTCAGCTATCTGATACGATGCCGAAAATTGACGAGATTTTGGTGGACCTTGTATGACTACCTGGCCCAATCGCGACAATTTGGGCTGGCTAGGATTAGGTATTATTCTACGACTTCCATGAGACCTTCCAATCTTCGACGCATCGGAAACGCCATGGGCTAGGCGGAGTCTCCGCTCTTATTTTAATTGTTATAGCCCAGGTCTTCTAGCAATTCTACTGCCGTTTCAGCAACGCTTCCTGGGCAACAGGGCAACATTGTCAAGAGCGCCGGGCTGAATACTCACCCAAATATTGCAGCATATTCAGCAAGTCGGTGGGCGGATTTCTCCTGCATCTTGGATATTCCAGGGAAGCTAAAATCAAGATCAACGGCTGGCATTAGCAAGGTCAGAACGGGAGACGTGAGTGAGGGTCCTGGAAAGAAAGCCCCAGTCCGAGCCAACGCTTTGACCCGTCTCAATGTGTGCATTCATCCGACATTTTTTTTTTCTATCAGTTACATGCTGTCACTTTATTTCAGCCCGTCTTTAGAAGGCCAAGCCCAGCGATTGCACAGCTCTTAGCTTCTACTCTCGCGCTGACCGACAAACCGAGACAACTAAGTCAGTCGGCTAACGCCCACTTAACGAGACTCTACTCACTACGGACACGGTCATAGCTAGCTGCTCGTCATGTTGAAGCAACAAACCGTCACCGCTTGTTGTTGTCTTTACGACTGGATACGGTGAACCTCTTCTTCTGGCGGTGGGCATATTCATCCCAATAAACAGAGGGAGGATAGTAGTCGTTGTGGAATACAAGCACATTTACGGCAACTCTCGACCCGAGTTCGCCGGCCTTCACAGGTTCTGTTCAAAGTACATGTGAATGCTAGATTAGTCCTTTTGTTTTCAGCTATTCTATTATTCCTTCTGGCCGCGTCTGGAAGACAGGGACACTCACTGCCCCTGCTCAAAAAAAAAAAAAAGACTTTTGGAACATGGCATGGCCTCATGTCCACTGGAACCGCCCACAAACCCACAACTGACCACCAGCGCCTTGGGGTTTATCCGGCAATTGACATCATGCCCGCCCGCCGTCCGAGAGCACTGTATTTTTCACCAGCTGCGGTACATATATTGCTTGCATGTTGAGGTGCATAAACCCATGCTGCTGGCACCAAGTGTCTGTTAGCCTCCCTTTTGACCTATAACCAATACTCCTGCACTGAATCAGAGGATTGAAGAAAACATCCTGTTGGTACCTGCGGGACTCAAAGACGCGCTCAATCTGACTCGCCGAACTACTCAAAGCCGCTTGACATGCACCCTCAATTTAGCTA
This sequence comes from Fusarium stilboides, assembly GCA_014822085.1. NCBI lineage: Eukaryota > Fungi > Ascomycota > Sordariomycetes > Hypocreales > Nectriaceae > Fusarium > Fusarium stilboides. The sequence goes on from JAASAY010000513.1 coordinate 36,172, forward strand.
TCAAATCGGCCAAGAGGATCGTGCACGTACACTTTCCGAGGAAAATCATACCCAGTCAAACCACTGTCAGCATGTATCCTGTACCTACCTATCTGACATGGGCATTGATGCTTGATCAGGCCCCTGCTCAAAGGTCCTTATTGTAACGTCGCCTAGCAGTAGCCAACCATGGGTTCGTCAGCCCTTGGGACATGGCTGGTTAACATCAAGGGCAACAACCTCCCGTGTTAGAATTTGTGCCCAATTTTCGCCTCTGTTCCAGGACGAGTTTTGAGGCAGGCACCCAATAACAAATGCGGCCTGGATTATCACTCCAGCAGCAGAGAGAGCGCCACCATTGATATCGCCGTATCCTTCTTGTACGACATGTACATTGTATAATGCTTGTCAGAAGCGGATACGATGCTGCCCAGTTGTATTAAGAAACGGCTCCCGAGAGATTGGTTACGTCTACCGTTGCTGGGCTGTTCAGCCCAGATTTCCGAGCAAATACATATCCCGTCCTGCTTTGGCCATTGGTCAAGGGATTTCCTTCTAGGCTGTATCGTGTTCGTGAGGTTCTTCTAGCGTGCATCCAAGGGTCAATACACAGCCGACGTCAGAGGCGTGCGAATAACCAGCACAGGTGCTGTCTGGGTTAAGCGGCAGTGTTGGTTCGTTACCAGGACTTTGGAGAGCTGCACGGTACATGTCATAAATGTTGCTGGTGGCTAACATTGCTGGTAATTTAACACATGCCTTTGGCGAGCTCAGGTGTCAACCCCTGGTAACGGTGAGCACCTGTTTTTCGAGCTTTTCCAGATCGCTGGGACGCCGCTAATGAATCGATAAGTTAGGGACTGGCCGTACTGTAGGGTTCTGCTGAGAGGTTGGTGTCGTCGTATGCGACGTCATTGGATGCGTGTGTATGCGAAGCGACAACAACAGGGGAGGGGGACCACCCTGAACTGTCCCTGTTCTCCGTGTGAGAGCAGACATGATTTTCAGTTCAGTCCCAGGTCCCGTCCAGTTCGGTACGGTAGTCTTGGGCTAAGAGCTAGGAGCCTACAATGAGCCGCCACACCGACCCCGACCCCGACCCCGACCCCGACGCCCGAGGACAACCACGAGGGGCACCGACGACATGGAACTGGGTCAGACTGACCTCTCAGAGCTGTGACCGACTCGCAGGCGGCAGGGGGCGGAAGAAACGATAGCAACAAAAAGCAAAAAAAAAAAAAAAA
>JAASAY010000514.1:0-26960 GCA_014822085.1 Fusarium stilboides
TCGACTAGGTTCTTTTCATTGCCAATCATCAACCACACTTGTTGGGCTTCTGGCGCAAGACGAGCAGATCACCAGTTTCGACGTGAGTGAGTCGAGCCGCAACGGCTTATCTCTCGTGCATTCAGCAGCCTTGGCATTCGGCATTCGGTTTGCGGATGAAGTCCTCCCATTCAGGAAGGGCTGGGCCATGTGGAATCTATCACTTTTTAATGATGGATGGAGTGATCTGGTGGATCAGGTAGCTTCAGCTGCTACGTTGGAAGACTTGCAGGCAGTTGAAACTGTGCAACCATGGGATATATATCATGTTCCGATCTGGAAGGGCACACCGCTTGTCTCAGTGATTGGAGGCGCGCTTTGCTATATTTCGCCCGATATTTCATTCTTCTATTGGGACACTGTATTCCAAGAATGCATAAGGCAGTGGGTTTCGATTCTGCAACAGAGCGGAGTTGACCTGATGCTGTATGGGAAACAAGAAGCCATAAAGTTCAAAGAAGATTTGCGTGGGGCTTTTGACGCGAACGCAATCGAGGCGTCAAGAAACGCCATACGGGATTCCATGCCAGCAGCTGGCGCAGAACTGATATTTAGACGAGCAGAGCGTGATGACCGGAAGAGGTGGAATCATAATCATTGGGTTCCGATTCGGCTCTTAGATCTCAAGTTTGGACCAACACCGAGCGATTGGAGTATAATATGGGTACCGGAGTTTGAATGGATGGCATACGAGTTTTGGCAGATGATTGAGAGGGAGAATGTCACGATGCCTGGGTCTTGGGTTGATGATTAGATAGATTTGGCTATGTCAGAACAAGGATTATGTCATATCCGCGTTAAGCGGTTGAGGAATGTGGCTTGTACAGTAGTTAGTTGTAGATGCTTGCTGTTCAGGATGTCTTATTTGTAAGAACAGAGGGTTTAAAGCAAAACAGAAGAATGATTCCGTAAATAGCATCTTCATCGGAAAACTATGGCCCGTGCCGCTGAAACCGCTTTGTAGGACAAACTCTCCGTGTCTTGTCATCCAACCATTTTGAGTGAATGTGGTTGTCATGCCACGGCAAACAGGCGCTACGCCTGTATGTACAGTACAAACGCTGTACCCCGCCGGGAGAGGCGGGGCATGAAGTTAGGTTATGACATACGTCCGTTCCTACCTCGATCTTATTTCCTTATCTTTTCTGAGGTTGATCTTTGGCTTTCATAATATTTCTCCCTGATTCGTTTCTGAATAAAACACTCTCACTTCAAAATGGCAACTACTCGACCAGCGGCAAAGGCAGGCTCATGGTATAAGGAGGAGAGCCAGCCGTTGCTGCGTGAGCTCCAGAACTACCTAGCGGCGGTTCCGGAGAGCTTGGATGGAGCTTCATTGCCTATTCCAGGAGCTCGTGTTATCGTTGCCCCGTAAGTTCATCAGAAAAGCATGGTGAGAGAGTGTTCAACTAACGACGCTGTACTACAGCCATGCGGGATACCAGTTTTCTGGCCCGTGTGCAGCCTGGGCTTACAAGACCCTTGATCTGAGCCGCGCCAAGCGTGTCATTGTCCTCGGTCCATCTCACACTTATTACCTCGAGGGATGCGCAGCTACTACCTTTGAGAAGTACGCAACTCCGTTTGGAGATCTTAAGATCGACCAGGAACTGGCCAGGGAGCTTGAGGATGCAGCTGCGATGGAGGCTATGCCCAGACGGGGAGAGATTAACGAACACTCCCTGGAGATGCATATGCCATACCTCTACCTACGTTGCCAGGAGACTTTTGGCTCGCCCGACAAGTTCCCCAAGATTGTACCTGTGCTAGTGGGCAGCAACAACGGGAAAGAGGAGAAGATCTTGGGCCGAGCCTTACTGCCATATCTTAAGGACCCCGAGAATGCCTTCATTATCAGCTCCGATTTCTGTCATTGGGGCTCAAACTTCAGTTACCAGGTCTACTCACCGACGAAAAGCCCTTCTGATCTCACAAATTTACGAAAGGATGGGCCTAAGCCTAACGGGCCACCGATTCATGAGACGATCAGAGCTATTGACGAGGCAGCCATGGACGCTGTAAAGAGCGGCAGCCATGATGCATTCCTCAACAGTCTCAAACAGACGAAGAACACAGTCTGTGGGCGACATCCCATTGGCGTTATGATGGCAGCGCTGGAGCTTCTCCGAAAGGAGGCCGAGTTCCAGGACAAGGGACGCTTCAGCATCATTCAGTATGATCGTAGCAATTTGGTTGAATACCCGGATGATATGAGTGTCAGTTACGTATCTGCGTATGCTGTTCTCTGAGTATGGACGATTAACGAGTAGGCGTTTTGCTGAGGTGGTTGGATGGAGTACTTTATCTGTTAAACGTGAGGTGTTGAAGAGTTGGTTTGGAGTTTCTAATCGGAAATGAAGTAGCATCAAGGTATGGGATAGGAAACGCCCAAGAGAAGTAGCCAACCATAAGGGCTATCTCATTAAGGCATTATTAGCACTTGTATTCAGTCAAATAGCAAGACAATACGAGAATTCAAGACTATTAGCTGTCAGAGTGCACTCTGGGCTGGGGTTTTCGGAACTCAGGATATAGTCCGTCGGGAACGGAGTTGGTGATGCGTCAGCTTATGATGAGCTGCAGGTCTCTGCGGCTGATATGTGAAAGGGCTGGAAGGGTGTGAAGCGTCCCGTCTTTTGTACAGTAAGACGAGTTGTTGGTGGAGCTGACCAAGGTTCCAGGCTATGAACGGATACTTATCTGACAAGAGGCGCCGTAAGTATTATGATATCTGTTTTGAAATTGGAATTTGCCATAAGGCTGATATGGACATCCACATGATCAACTCTAGTCAAGATTGAAGACTACTAACAACTGGATTCTCAGTCCGAAAATACCACAAATAGCTCGCGATAATTGATTGGTTTCCCTTGGCAATGTCGCTACCAGCCCCTCTAGACCCACGCGGCGAAGCTTAAGTTGATTGTTCGAGACCCCCTGGTCAAGGTCAATCTCCAACAAGCCAGCCACAGATGCAGTCAAGGTGGGTGCCATTTGCAGGAGCTGAGGAGACTAGCGCAGCTGGCAGGGCTCTCGGCGCACAAGCTGTCAGCCTACAGATGGACGGATCCAATTGCTTGAATTAGGAAATGGATTGTTGTGCGGTGTGAGAAGGTTTGCTCGTAGATCAGAGTTTGGAACACTTGGCGATAGTGATGTATAGCGCCGCTAATGATGATCGCAAAGAGAGATTGGACATAAAACACCAGACTCGTTACAGGATTTTCAGTCAGACTTTGAAGACCCAGGATTAATGGAAAACAGCCGCCCAAAGGTGAAACAGTGGAGAAGTTGTCGCCAATAAGCAGAGTCGTCGAGGGCCTGTTGTTATTATTGGGGATCACCCCTAGATATCCCTACGTTAACGGACATAATAACTAGGACAACATCCAGGCAGCAGGAGGTGTAATCGAATTTGACACCTTCAAGCGCTCTAAGCTGCAATTGCCTTAAGCTCATTAGCCTGGGGCTGGTTGCTGCAGCTCGCGGGTGTCGTCCCACCCTCTGGTTTGCTTCAGAAATCCAATTGAATGTGCGTCGCATGATTGAAGTGTTTCTTCCTGTCGCATCTCTGGTTTTGAGCAGCTCGCCTTGGGGTTAGACGGAGCTGATCATGACGATGAGTGACTTGGCACCACCAACACCAAACAAGCAACGCATCATAGGATCTCTTACGTAGACACAGCCACTAGAGCTCGCAACTGGAATCGAATTTACGTCGTTGTATACCGACTATTGGACCCTGCATCGCTATCCAAAGGGGCATGCACATACGGAGTAAGCAAGGTGCCCGTACGGAACAGGGCTAGGCTGGAGGTAGGTAATCTCTAGCCCGCTATTAGAGGCAGTGAGCAGCGTCCAAGCGCCAGGGCACCCCACTAAGCTCTAGCCTCTCTCACCCCCGGAAAAGTAGCATGTCCTCCACTGTAACTTTCATTCAGTGGCTAATGCTGTACTTCAGTACCATGGACCCCACTGCCACTCTAGCCACTGCCACCTACTCTCCACAATATCGTACTTGAGCTCGCACTCCCATTCCTGCCCTGGCATCTCCCGTCTCATCTCATTTGCACCTGCACCCTCAGTCCTTTTTTCTTACACCCTTCCCTCTTACTTTTCTTCCATTTGCCGTCCTTTCCTTTTTTACCTTTTATCTACCCTCAATTACACACGCCTCCAGTCTGCTCTTTCCTCCCTTTCTTTTTCTTGCTCTCTATACCCGAATTTTGCTCATTTCTCTTTGCTGCGCGACGAGAATCACTCGCTCCAACATCGTCCAAACCCCCTTCTTTGACATACATATTCGACACCGACACGATACGAAAATTCACTCGAGAAAGACGTACGATCGAAGTCGAATACTAAAAACGAGTCTCCTCCAGTTAAAGGAGGTTGGATCGCTCGAAGCAATCGTCTAAAACGATCTCGTAGAGCCTCAGCTCAGTCGCTACAATGAGTGTTAGTCTGCGCCTCCTATCCTATCCTCTCCTGTCTCAAACCCGCTACAATCCTGATCGCTCCTCATGCGACGCAAACCGAGCTTGTTACTCAACAAGTTGCTAATTGCCCTTTCCTCTCATGCTAAATTAAACTTCCAATTCCTGTACATTTGCTAACGTTCTTAATAGTACGGGTATGTTCTCCTATAGCGACCGCCACACGCTCGACTCGACCCCTCGGTTCACTTACTGACTTTCACCACAGATACGGTCAACAAAATCCCTACGACGCCCCTGACCAAGGCTACGGGGCCCCTGGTGGTGGATATGGCGGTAACAACGGTTACGGCAATGGTGGTGGCTACAATAGCCCGCCGGCCGCTCAAGGCTATGGAGGTACGACTCCTGGACCCCGAACACTTGTAATATCCCATCACATGCTGACATAGCTCGAGGTATAGGCAGCGTCGAGATGGCTCCCCTCGCCCACAACGCCAGCTCATTCGGTCATGGTGATCCCAACGCTATTCTCAACGAGTGCCGAGACATTGACCGTGGCATCGACACTGTCGAGCAGAACCTCGAACAGCTCCGCATGATCCAGCAGCGAACCCTCGACGATGCCGATAGTTCAGGCTCAAGCGCCGCAAACCGCCAGCTCGATTCGCTCTCCGCCGACACAATGTCGCTCTACCGTGAGCTCACCGAACGTGTCCGTACAGTCAAGTCCAACCCTGACGCCACATCCTCCAAGAACAACCCCCATGTCACCCGTATCGACCGCCGCCTGAAGTCGGCTATTACGCAGTACCAGCAGGTCGAGTCGCAGTTCCGAAAGCGCACCCAGGACCAGATGGCCCGCCAGTACCGCATTGTGCGCCCTGACGCTTCCGAGCAGGAGATCCAGGCCGCTGTCGAGGACACTTCGGGCGGCCAGGTCTTTAGCCAGGCCATGATGCAGAGTGATCGCCAGGGTCGTGCCCGTGCTGCCCTCAGCGCTGTTCAGGACCGTCACCAAGCTCTTCTCAAGATCGAACAGCAGATGGTTGAGCTGGCTCAGCTGTTCCAGGACATGGACACACTCGTCGTTCAACAGGAGGCTGCTGTTACGCAGATCGAGGCCAAGGGCGAGGAGGTCGTCGAAAACCTCGACAAGGGCAACGAGGAGATTGGAGTTGCTGTCAACACTGCCCGCAAGACACGCAAGAAGAAGTGGATTTGCCTTGGTATCTGTGGTATGTATTCCCTGCACAGAGTCGACATTCAACAGTTCACTAACTATGATTGCCAGTGGCAATTATTGTCATTATCGTTATCATTGTTGTCATCTACATGCTTGTTATCAAGGGCAACAACAACAATAACAACAGCAACAACAAGCGAAGCATCGAGGGCGCGGATGGTGTATCCTTCATGCACACTGCTGTCCTACCCGCACGCCTAGCCCGCCGTGCCGCTGCTGCAGACAGCGCGTCAGCTTTTCTCAGCAGCCTTGCTGGTCCGCGAATGCATCTCCCTCAACTACCGCGAAACTGAGTGTTTAGCCGCGTTGTAGGGCGAAAGGTTGACTTAGAGGTGCATTGTATTCGAATGATACGCGAGACGACATGCGCTCTCGCTATGAAATTGGGATATATATACGCTCTGGAGAGGAGGACTCGAATCGTACCGGACCTGAAAATAAGTGCTAGGCTGTGTTTGTTGCCTTGTTATTTTGCGTATTCCCATTGGATTATTACTGTTGCTATAGCCCCGATAGCCGTTTCTTTTTTTTTTTTTGTTGATACAACCGGGTTGAATCTGCTGCTCTACTGGAGTTGTTCTTTTCCCTTTCACTTTGCATTAGTTAGGGGCGTTTACAGTATGAGCTTTTAATCACATCTTGCTTTCTTACTTACAGTTACGTATTCGTTCGGATCTTAAAGTGAGGCTTCATATGCCCAAACCACGCAGCTCAGTGATTGAAAACGTCCAATGTCGGTCACGAAATGCTAAAAAGAGACTTGATTTAACACAATCCAACCCGCAGAGTCAACATGCTTGTCAAACAGATCCCATACGCCAAGCTATATCCATCCATGTTCATCCATATTCAAAGGTGTCTGGTCCACCTGAATTCTGATAATTCAATCATGACTTGCCCCAGCAAACAATACTTCTGTTGCTGAAGCTATGGTTGTATGTAATTGCCATCTGCCAACTCATCAGTATCGTATCATAAGACAAAAGATAAGTCGCTTACCGCGTCGTGCTGATAGCACATCTCCATTCGCGTCTTCGCAAAACGGCATTAAGTCGTTCAAAAATGTCCCTAGTCTTGCAGGGTCTCAATCATCCTCAGCCTTAGCTTTCCCCTTCCCCTTATCCTCATCGTAGTCCACTACCGCCTCATCAGGGGCACCCTCTTCTTCTTCTGCGGCTGCTTGTTGACCCTCCTCGTGCTGTTCTACCACCACACGTCTCTTCTCGCCCTCATCAACAACCTTCTTCAACACTCCCATCCGTCTTCGGAAGTCCTCCGCCAAGACATCAACATCCTCTCCACCTATGGCACCACTGCCCGAACTCGGTAGGCTATCTGGTCGCATCTCAACCGGCTCGCGCTCGACACCTTCGACACGGAGCATCAGCGCTCCTGCTCCGCCACTCTCGTCACCCTCGCTTTGCTGGACCGCTACGCTTGACTTTGTCACGGCAAAGTCAGGTGTTAGACTCGCTGCCCAGGACACGTCCCATCGGCTAGAAGCGCCTTCAGCAGCGGGCGCGAGGTCTACCACGAGCGCTCGGTGTGAGGGGTCCTCTGCGCTGGTTGCGAGGATGGAGGGGTCGTCGTCGGAGAAGAGGTAGTGAATGCGAGGGTGAACGGTGGTATTTGTTGTTGAGTTTGTCAGAAGGGTAAATAGTGGTTCGAATGGTGGCATCTGAGTTTCGACAGCTTCGTTTTCTTCAGCAGAAACAGGTTGATCATGAGAATGCTCAAGATCCGGCTCTGGAACCGAGGCCGTAGTCGCGGCATCCGGTGGAGATGGATCTCTATCGGTTGCGGACATCGTGGTAGAGTGTTTGTGCTGAGAAGATTATGGAGTAATGGGGAGACAATGACCACTCCAGGAGCATCTTTAATGGGCGATGACTCCTCCTTCAGTCTCGTTGTTTGCTTTGTGCTAAGCTGTTGAGCTTTCTAGGCTGTGAAGTTGTAGGATGACGGTAGTAATGGGAGCTCCGGTCTTATCTTATCAGCACGTGGGTACCGCTATATGCAGGTCCGACAAGGGACGTGCTTGCTGCAAACGACGGTCAGTCTTTTCGAGGTCAATTATGAAAGCTAATTGGAGCTTGAGAACACCTATAGTATATCACATATACGGTGTATAGTCGCGTGTTGTGGTGCCTTTGTTTGTGACTCAACGTTGCAAAGGTTAATCTGCATGAAAGTATCGTGACTTTGCATGTGACTGGGATTGTGACCGTATAAACCAATAACAGCTTCAAAACACCAAACCACGGATCTTCGCCCACAGCATCATGATTATGCTTGACTCATGGCTTTTTTACAGCCGACCGCATAACTACTTAGTGTATGTCTGCGGGTCAATGCAGTCTGACGTCCTCTAGTCTCTTATGACTTGTCCTCTTGTTGCCCAACAAGCCTTCCCTGCAGCCTGACTTGTTCAACGTTGATCGACAAAATGCCTTGCATTTTTACATAAAAAAGTCCATGTGGTATGGCTTGCTCTCATGTGGCTATTCACTGACCAATCCGTGTCTCTTACTAGTCGTGTCTTGCAGCAAAAGGACCACCATGCACCAAGGATCTCGACGTAAGCTGATAAATAAGAGGATCAAATGAGTTAGGCAGTGAACTGTTCGTGTTCAGAAGGAGTCAGGCATCCAGTACCGTCATCCTACCCAGCTGCCGAAAATAACACCGACCCCGTCTATTGACTCTATATTGTATGTGTTCCCATGATGATACCTTATCCCAGCCTCTATTTTTGGTTCTTTCCAGAAGATCCTCTATTTTCCCCAGCATGACCTTCGTGATGTAAATGCTTTCCCTAAATCAACAACAAAGGAGATATATATGACAAGGGTAGTGAAAAAGAAACAACGCCAGTAAATGCCCCTTCTACTGGTTGATGGAACGCCGTCTCGCTACCGTCTAGTATGCAGAAAGCAGGTTATAACCAAGCAAGTTGCAGTACAAAAGCCATTGGGCCGTCAGTATGATGTCTTCTTCAAGACGAGTGTAGGGCACGGAAACCAGCCGCGATTAGGCTCCTCGACTTGTCTTTAGCATCAGCGGGACCGTTCCAATAAAACATGCCCTATAAAGCCGCGGTTAGCGATCTAGTAATAATATCAGGCGCTACGTGGGGATAACACGTCGGTCTTGTGTCCAAGACAAAAATATGCAAGACACCGAGACCTTGGTCATCCACACTTAGGCTACTCACCCCTAGTCCCTTTTGCTTGCAGAATCCAGCCTTGATCTTGACGGTGTCCGGGTTGTCGTACGTCACGAACCCGCCGTCTGCGCCCATGCATTGCGCTGCAACATGGCGTTTATCGATGACTTCTTTACACCCTTTCCGTGGGAGTTGGTTGTACTCAAAGGTGCCATCAGGGGTTCCGCCAATACCCTTGAACTTATGTCCCGCCCCTGTACAGTGAAGGAAGCTTCGCCCAAACAATGGGATGCCAAGCAGGATTTTCTTTGGTGGAAACCCCTTGGACATGAGGTACGAAACTCCCGACGAAGCTGATGTTTCTTCCTTGTCCATGGCGTAGAGTTGGGCGTGATGTCCTGCCTTAGGAGTCCAGGAGCCGAAAAAGTCGTAAGCCATCAAGTTGATGAAGTCTAAATATTCAGCGATCTCCATCAAATCGAGGAACTGCAAAACAGCCTTGGCTGCAGGAAGTGCTGCAGTGAGGACATAGTGTTCTTCAGGAAGATGAATACGGACAGCTGCCAGCAGCGCCAGAAAGTCGTAGCCTTGTTGGGCATCACAAGGGTATTCCCATGCAACTATTTTGGGAAGTTTCATCAGTCTCGTGTTGCCACCAAGATAGTCAGAGACAATGTCTCAAATCTAACTCACTATCGATTCCATCCAGGCCAGACGCTTCAACAAGGCCCTTGGCTGATCGAGCAAAATTGTCGCGCAACAAGGTGCTGGATGCCACTATGGGGAAAATCTCTGACGAGTTACCGCCCCCAATCGACAAAACAACTCGAAGATGGGGATGCTTCTGCTTGAGGTGCATCAGAGAGCCCAGCCCACCTTGTACACCGTCGACAGGTGCACCAGCGTCCGCCCACTCATCGCTCAGCTGGAGTAAGAATCCGAGTCAGTATCCCCGACTACCGAGAACTTGAGGTGAGTGGTAGGTAGAACTTACGAAAACACCACCATCGGCCGAGACACTGGCGTAGGCATAGTAGACGTGGTTGATACAGCTGTAGTTGAGCATTCCTGGTGTATCGCCCTGGTATATCCGGTAATTGGGAAAGTAGACAGCGTTGGTAAACATGACATTGGCCATGCTCGACGCAATCCGCGACTTGCGCGAAGACATGATGGATGACTTGGAAGGGATCAAATTCAATAAACAAAGACAAAAAGACAGATGCTGACGCAAGCGTCAAGACAAGAGACAGAGAACGTATGAGTCGAATTTTGGTCGGATATCTGTTGTTTTAATGCGACCTGCAAGAGCCTGCATCAACGGCCCGGTGATCAAGATCTTCAAGGAATGAGAACTGATGTGTCGGTCAACAGTGTTAGGCACCAAGAACTGGTGATGAGATTCATGACTGCGGTCGAGAAGGATCAAGGACTATATAATAATCAACGCCAGTCAAAGCCAGCTAATAGAGGGTCATCATCTAGCTGATGCCGGGAGAGCAGGGACTAGTATTCAAATTACGGGAGGGTCCTGGATATGGATGATACATGACATAATTGCGGGGAGTCATTGAAAAAGCACAATTGCGCTGCGCTGCGCTGCGCTGTGTGTGCTGTGCTGTTCGTTGTCAAAGCTGAGGAGCTGAGGCTTCTCGGGAGACCGTGAAATGATTTTGTCCTGTCGGATCGACTTACTACCTGCGTGTTAGCCCGCCTTTTCGATGCTTGGACCATGCCAATTCGGGCCTTGTTTGAGAAGCTGTAATATGTGCCTCATGAAATGAAGGTTGGCGACTCTTGGCAGCCAAACGTTGAATGGAGCCGGAGATCCGGGGCGAGAACGCTCCTTTCCCCTTCAAATGTAGTCCGTGAAGACCCTGATGTTTTGGTGTGATGAGGTGGATAAAATGGATGATTGAAGCACCAAACGAGCTTCCCTTCTCTGCTAAGTGGTGAAAATGAAGCATTGACACTTCCCCTCAGCAAGAAACGATTGCGGCCTCCCCGAACCACGATATAGCCCTGTCATGATGGGCAAAGATGAAACACATTGACAGGCTCGTAAATGAGACACGTACTATGACTTGGCTTCGCCTTGCAACACCTAAAAACAGCATAGACGTTGACATGCTTTTGGGAGATGAGCATCGGTGAGCATCTCAGGCGCCATTTGTCTCCGGTACAAGTCGCCGATTTCGATTGGTTACTGATTTTTATTCAGAAGAGGCGTTGTCGAACAAGGCTCAACTTCCAGCCAGTATCATTACAGGATTAGAGCGAGTCATCCTGCTGAAGAAGCAGCCTGGTTCAAGGGATGAAACAGTCTCAGCCAACATGGAACTCGCTCAACAGCATTGTTTTTGGATGACACAACATCCATCTTTGGTACCGGGTCAATCCAGGTACAGCATCTTGAGCGAGGGTTGTACGGTGTACCAAAAGCGCCGAGTCAGAACACGGCATTCCGATAAGCGTGTCAAACAACCGTGCGGCTCCATGGATTCGCCCTGCCATCAAACTTCTGGAAGGTCGACGAACGTTTGGAACGCGCTACGGCGAATGGTGAGATTGGTTCCATAATAAATTCCGTCAGGGATGATGAGATTTGGGCGCAACATTCAGTGGAACGAAACACCTCTTCAATCGCTCGTCCCTGTCTGATGCTCACCCAGGTTAAGGCAGGACGAGGCCCTAAATCTCACCATGAATCATCCTAATTGACCCAATTCTTTTAACGCACTATTCCCAAAACCCCAGGGCTAGAGCTGTCATGGCAGGTACATGCTGTATGTATGACAGATGAATGTTAATTTGAGACCAGCCACTGGGGCGGGCATGAGAGTCTTCTCGTAATAATATCCGGCCCTGGCAGTCCGGGGATTAGCGATAGGTACGGGGCTGTAAGCTTAGCAGCAGAATCCTTCTTATGGGGCTGAATATTAGCGTCGTTCCAGAAGCCATATGCCAAATTCAATCCAAAACCTAATTCGGCAGTATGGATGTATGACTAGAGCTCATACTGTAGGTTGTCAAATTCGCTGTAACATGGCACACTGTCATGTTCCGATTTTAGCTCCAGACGGATCAATAAAATAAAATGAGCTGAAACATGTTGTCATCTCATCTGTAGCTGTTGGTGAGTTCTGAATTCTGATCAAACGTTGTGTGCACAGCCTCGGCCTTGCCTCAGATATATACCTGCACATGCATGGGCCTCGGTATCCGTAACGTCGTATGGAAAGTATTGCAATATCATGCTGGCGATTCGGAACATAGATAGCCATGGTTTGCTTCTGTAAAACCTCCGAAGGGTTGCATTAACAAATGTAAGCCTAACTGCTTGGTACCAAAAAAATAAAAAATAACTTAGAGTCTCTGTGTCCTAACTCAGCTGCATTAACGTATCCGGCTTGCTTTCCGGCTGGTATGTTGGACGATACCCGAGGTGCAATACCCGATGAATATTATGGCAATATTGATAGGTGACGTAGAGGCTTGACGAGTATCGAAAACGGCTGTTGGTTCAGCATGTGAGACCAAGTGATCAGCAAGATGGCGGCCGGCGAGGAATCCTGCAAGGCTCCCTCGTACCCGTGTAAGGCATCCTCGCCCAGTAGTAAGCGATAAGAGACGTATCCCGTACTCCGATCCCGAATCCTGATTGATCCGTCGGGCTTGAGATCTGTCAAACGACGGTGTTGTCCGTGTTTACTTTTCTAATGGGGCCGGGATGGCAGGACGACTATCGACTTTTCTTTGGCAACCACTCCGAAACTTTGTCGATGGAATTTTCCCAATGCTGTAACCAAGAATTCGCTTTTGTTTCAGTTTCAAATTCATTGGGGGGTTTCTTGGCCTTTCTCCGGCACGGCGCCGCCGCTAAGGCCCATGGGAAGCAAACAAACATACTGCCCCCCCTCTCTTGCGAACTGGACCAACAGTCGAATCGCAGTCTGTCTCTGTGCCCCATCCGCATAACTTATCACCAACGACTCGCACCAGTATGTAGGCTGTAGAGAAGAATACCACAAGTGCAGATTCATCTCACCAATGCCAAGGGATGAAAGCCTTTGTCTGAATGAGGGGGTCCTCATTATGGTAGCAAACGTGCAGTATACCCCATGACCTCTTGCATATGTCCTCAAGTAAGAAATGCTCATCCCTTATGTACTTGCCGGTTTCACAGAGATGGTTGATGTGGCGCAACCATAACCAAGTTCCCAACAGAATAATAAAGCGTGTCGAGTCCGTACTTTGCGACTTTAGATATTCCGTTCTCGGCCCCTAGCCATCCTGCCAACGGACAAGATGCAAGACACCGATAGTCACTCCTTCTCTCTCATCTCTGAGGTGGGAATCACAAGTATATACACACCGACAGAGCAGGACACGGATGAGTACGAATTCGTATTTGACGATGGTAAATCCGAATGTTTGCAACAAGATATCGGTTCGAGCTGTGGCACCTCGTTGGCGCCTAGCATCTTCGACTATGAGCACTCTCATGGCCGACGTTATCACGCCTATCTGGGTGGAAGATACCCATTGCCTAATGACAAAGGCGAGCAGTGCCGCGAGCTGGTTGAACACCTGTTGATGGAACAACTTCTTGTGCGTTTCAGATATTCGAGCATAATAAGCTTCAGTATCAAAGTTGTGCTAACAGGCTCGTTGGTTTCAGGATGGCAGACTCTTCTTGTCCGATATTGGTGACGAGCCGCAGAAAATCATCGATCTTGGTACAGGGAAAGGTGAATGCTCCTCCTGGAGATTTTGTTGTTTTCATACTGACAACGCTTAGGAACCTGGGTAGTAGACGGTAATACTTGACTGATACCCGAAGACTGATTGCTGACCGCCCCTTAGTGGCCGACTCGTACCCAAGAGCAAGCGTTATCGGAACCGACTTGTCACCTATTCAGCCGAGATCGATGCCACTCAATGCCTCTATGTTTGTTGAAGACTGTGAAGACCCATATTGGGCGAATGGGCATGATTTTGATTTGGTCCATTTCAGGGGAGTGGCTGGGTTTCTTCTCAATATGGATGACATGGTCGTCAATGCCCACAAGTAGGTAAAATGTGTCCAAGGAAATGGATGAAGTTTCTAACGAAAGAAAAGGCACATCAGATGTGGGGGGTGGATCGAGTTTCAAGAATTCGATTATACGATCCTCTGCGACGATGGTACCATGCAGGAAGATGATCCATTGCGAATGTTCTTCGATACCTGCGCTCAGGGGATACGGAAATATGGCTGTGCCAACTTTGGTAAGCAAGATATCCGAAAAGCCCTTAGATCCGCTGGTTTCATCCGAGTTCAGGTGGTGAGTAAGAAAGTGCCGATCTCGTCCTGGCCACGCGATGAGGCGACGAAGGGCATTGGGACACTGATGGAGGCCAATATCCTTGAGTATATCGGTGCATTGGCTGCCAAGCCATTAGTCGCCATGGGTATACCAGAAGAAGAGAGGAAAGACATGGTATCTCGGGCTTGTAAGAGCCTCAAGTACGGTAAAGCTCATCGATACATGAATTGTCGCTTTGTGTTTGGCCAGAAGGATGAGGAAGGCTCAGCTGTAAACTCTAGCTCTGATCTTTGAAAACGATCGAGTACCTGGGATTGACTGAATGAGGTAAATTAAGATTGATGATTAGAATTTTCTTGGCGAGGAAGCGAAAGATATTGTTGTACTAGAATAGTTAGGCAACCTAGGGCAGGTGCAGGAGGGCCACTAGAGCAGCGAGTAAGAGCGAACAAGACAGACAATGCTTATAAGTTAATCTTTTCATATTTCTCAAGTTCACAAGAAGAGTACAAGAGTCGTAGTTGGGTCTTTAAAGCTTGAGCTAAAATCATGAATATCGTGTATGTTTTGAGGGTGTCAAGGACGAAGTTCAACCAAGCTCATGTGGAGTGACGTTGGTTTAGCGGCGATCTTAATCGCTGACAAACCTTGCCCATCCACTCACTACCTATCACGGCCTGCAGCTTCTGGAAATTGTTGCCTCAGCTTTGACATCAACACAACAGCTTCAACAAACACCACAGCAACACCCAACATCTCTAAGGAAAACTACTCAAAGCGCGCAAACAAGGCCACACAATTTGATTCTTTTACTAAGGCTTCGGCCTGCGCCATCATCTCCCATCATGCCTGCCGCCGTTGAATCTCCCGCCTCTGCTATCCTCAACCACTCTGCGACACCCTATAACTTCCGCTTCTCGCCCTTCCTTCGACAAACCTACCAGGTCGGTCTATCTCCCGGTCGACCAGTATGCAAAGCCTTTCAGTCTGGCCACTGCCCAAACGGCACGCGGTGCCCGGAGCGACACGTCTCCGACTCCAAGACTTCGCAGCCCACAGGCGGTCTCAACTCACTCGTATGCAAGCATTGGCTTCGTGGCTTGTGCAAGAAGGGCGAACATTGCGAGTTCCTTCACGAGTATAACCTAAGAAAGATGCCTGAGTGCAACTTCTTCATGCGCAACGGATATTGCTCCAACGGCGACGAATGCCTGTACCTCCACATCGATCCTCAAAGCAGACTACCGCCCTGTCCACACTACGATATGGGATTCTGCCCCCTCGGCCCCAACTGTTCGAAGAAGCACGTGCGTAGGAAGCTCTGTGTTTTCTATCTAGCTGGTTTCTGCCCTGATGGTCCGGATTGCAAGGAGGGCGCGCATCCTAAGTGGTCAAAGGATCTGGAGAAGCCAACCCTCAAGTCAGAGGAGAAGAAGGATGAGGATATACGGATGGAATTCTCACGTGAAGATGACATGGACAGGCGTGATCAGCCAAGGGATAGAGATCGGGATGACGGAGGAAGACATAGGGGTCATGGTGGCCATGGAGGCAGAGGAGGAAAGTGGCGAGGTAGAGGACGATTCCGTGGAAGAGGTCACTAAGGCCAGAGCGTGTTCTACGTCTATTTTGTATTTTTATTTCAATGAAGATGATACCCACATAGCTTTCGGGTTACATTGGTCCGGTGAATGCCAATCATCAATGCGATGGTCAAGAGCAAGTAGTAAAGGGCAATTTGTTTTGTATTTTTCCAATCGCCCCAATATGGAGATCATTCAAGAGTTGGAGTCGTGACGGCGTCTATTGTAGTATTCAAACCTTCGTTACATGTCCCATTATGGGCGTTATATGGATATGAGAGATCCATGAGATGACCGGCGTAAATCATGTTGCATCGTTCAGGAAGAATCAGATAGCTGAGGAGTCCACATAGCTGCCTCACTTCCAGCAGCATTCCAGACATTAGTCTCTTGTGGAACAGCAATAAACTCGCTGGCTCCCTTGTCGGTTTCGCTCTCACCATTGTCGCTTTCGTCGTCGCTGTCTGAGTCTGAGTCTGAGCTCGTCTTCCATGTAGACAACTCGTCCACTCGACGAATGCCCATCATCCACGAGACGAGGCTTCGAGGAGCCCATCGTCCCACGAAGCCGTAGACGCTAGCGCCGAGGCCAACTCGTACAGTGTCGGCGGTGAGAGAGCCATCAATCACATCAAAGACAGAGGTGTGGAGGCGTCGCAGAGAGCTACCCTTCAACCCGCGGATACGGCCTCCAGAAATAGCAGAGCTAGTCTGGGCAACAAAGTTTCGAGCATAGACATGTCGTGCGCCCTCTGGCCACACAAGAGGAGACTCGGGGTTTCCTGCAGTAACAAGACCCTGATTAGGACCACCTCGAGTAGGTACGAAGCTGGAGAAGTCGAACGTTCCCAGCTGCATGTGGGTAACTGGGATGTCGAGAGGTCGGAGTTCCGCAGTAAGAACTTCGGTAAAAGCAGACAAAGCCGAGCATACAGTTGCCTCAGGCGCATGGAATGGCGGGTTGATTGACGAGATGATAGAGGGCGTAAAGACAAGAACCTTGGGAGGAATCCATTTCTCTCCGATAGGGTTCAAGCGTGAGGTGAGTAGCGGCAAGAAACTCTGGATTGTAAGGATTGGTTGAAGGAGGTGGGTGTTGAAAAGGTCGGCGAAGCTGGAGGGGGGAATCGTTGCGATCGGAGATGTCTGATAGTGGAGGCTCGGAATCAGGATAACGGACTTCAAAGTGACTTGGTTCGGCTTCATTCCGGGTCCAGGAGCTTGAGGTGACTGGAGGTAGTGGGCAAATCGCTCGATAGCGGAGCCAGCATTGGGGGGCTGGGAAAATGTCAGTATGGCGGCATCGGGATAAGCAAGCAAACTCACGTCGGTTGTATCGATGCTCAGCGGTCGAACATCCGGTCGCTTCATAGCATGAACCATAGACTCGTCCTCGGCAGCGTTGCAGACAATGAAGACGATAAATCCACGTCGCTCCATATCCAAAGACAAAGACCTCGTCAAAGGAAGAGTTGGAGATCCGGCGATAACGACGACCTCAGTACGTCCACCGTTTCTTGCCCTCTTTGCGCGCCTGACCTTTCTGCAAAGGTGACTCGCTCGGTACCCCTTATAGGCGACAGTTCCGCAGGTAATGATAACGATTCCTGTCAAAATTTTATGCCTGGCTATCCAGTCTTGCAGCTTTTCAAAGCGCGACAGCGTCACGATTGCCGCTACTTCCTGGACCGGGGCCTTCGGCCTCACTGACTCTGGTATCCATTCCGAAGTGGCAAGTGTGTCTCTAACAACATCGGCAGCGCGGTCGACATTGCGATCGATGAAGACGGCAGCTTCGTCGGAGTATTTACGGACATGTGCAGAAACGGTCGAGAGCTACAGGATATAGTTAGTAACATGGCGTGATCAACAACAGTCGCGTAACTTACCACCTCCATAAGCTGGTTGTCGTCTGTCGACATGATGGCGGTTGATGAGGGAAAAAGATCGTTAGGCTCTGCTCATGTGACGATCATGGACCTTCATGCGGTGAACTATAAAAAGCTTCTGATTGAGGTGAGGTCGGTGTGGTGCACGGGCCATCCGATCTCCGCGTCGGAGGTCGGGAATAGCTCCTCCGGTGGCTGGGTGCCAACTAAAGGTGCCTAATCGGAGGTAGCATTGGCAAACTAAATTACGGCTTACGGGCAGATACAAACAACAAGAACGAGCTTGATGATTGTCCTGGAGTTGACAACAAAATTATACTATTGCGTAATGTTCTTTAAGCAAAACAGTTCTGTTGCACTTCACCGGGCTAAATGAACGCCATCAAATGTGTGGCCAACGTCTTAGAAGTTAGGAAGCATTATTATGTAGTCGAGTGTTGAGCATTCGGTTCTGTCTCGCGGAACCAGTTTTATCTTACTTTCATGATAATGTCAAGAAGAGGTCTGGTAGATGCAAGTGTCCAGTCTTTGTGACAAGTGTAAGAAGAAGCACCTCGACTCTTACTGAAAGACCTACCTCTTATTTAAAAAAAAAAATTAAAAAAAAAAGGTTTCTACAAGCGGGCGATTTGACCGGAAACTTGATTAGGTACTTACGATTTATACTAACAATCATAGTTTCGGAACCGTGCGCGTCGGTGCCGGCCAACAAGAATTACGCATAGCTCGACTAGCAAGATTCGAGGTCATGCGCTCACTAATTATGGCCACACATGACAGCTTCATTTTATATTATTATTTAATTAATCCGAAAAGCTACATTTAGTCTTTCATTACCATGTAAAATGAAAGCAGTAAGATACACTCCAGCTGGTATGTCTATGGCCTCGAATCAGACCGCATTGCGTACATGCCTATAATACTAGAGTATACCGAATTCTTACCCTATACCTCTACATCAACTCTTTACAAAGGTGCTAAAAACCAGCGGCGGCGGGCAGATGTAAGTTGAGAAGACACGGTAACTGCTGACGAAAGATAGATTTCGGCTCCGAAGAACGCTTCTTGACCATTCACATGCAGTACAAGTGATCAACTACATGATAAAGGGCGTGGTAGTTGGCTCCACAGGTTTCGGAAGCGGAAGTCCTATCACCTCGATTAGCCTTACATACCCCTATGTAGCATTGCAGAACAACGAGTTTGAGAGGAGATAACTGTATTAATAACTATTTTTATACTGAGAAGACAGATAGTCTATTTATAATCACTTTGTAAAAGTTGAAAATCGTTAGATGAGGTATTACTATTCACGATATAGATGGTCTACCAAGTTCCCTATCTCCAGATAGACTTTGACCCACTTACCGGCAGCTATTCCCCAGACTGAGGACGGCACGAGCGGAGTTGATTGCGGGGGTTTGCACCGGTTATCAGCGGATCCACTCCGGAGCTCGGCGTCTCATACCATTATCTATATCTCGTGACCTTGCTTTGTCTCTTCTTACTCATTTCTCTTATACAACTAGATCTGAATTTTCTTTCTTTCAAACTCCTTCTTGTTCCAGTTCTTGAATCTGCTTGAGAACTTCGATACTGTTGCCTCTCTAGCTTGTTATCCCATAGCTCCACAGTCATGGTGCTCTTAGACTATCTGCAACACCGTCGCGCTTGGTTAGTATTCTTTACTTGATGCTTTAGAAACACACAGGTCTCTCTGGTCAACCAAGAACTCGGTGTCACTAACATTATAACAGCCAATTCAAGCAAGAAGAGCGGACATCTCGCATCAAAGGTCTTAAATCATACCACGCTCCTTTCAGTGTCTTGGACCGAGAGATTGTGAACAGACCGATTGAAGAGCTAGTTCAAGATGTGCAAAAGGACCCGAGCAAAGCCGCAGATTATCTTCACACCTATGGCAAAGTTGCCTTCAAAGCACACGAAAAGACCAACTGTGTAACAGAAGTCCTCCTCACTTCTGCTGAGAAGTGGCTTACAGATGGATCCATCAACTTCAAAGGACCTTTAGCGGGTATTCCCGTTAGTCTAAAGGATACTATCGAAGTCGAGGGATATGATAGCACCGTGGGTATGAGTACACATGTTGGAAAACCTCTCTCACACGACGGAAACACTGTCAAGATACTCAAAGACGCTGGTGCCGTGCCATATGTCAAAACTAACGTACCTATCACACTCCTCAGCTTTGAATCGTCCAACGATGTGTGGGGTGAGACATCCAACCCCTACAACAAGAACTACACGGCTGGTGGCTCGACAGGAGGTGAAGGCGCCCTGCTGGCACTAGGTGGCCGTATTGGAATTGGAAGTGATGTTGCAGGAAGTGTTCGTTGCCCAGCTCATTTCTCTGGCTGCTACGCTCTCAAGTGTTCTACTGGAAGATGGCTCAAGACAGGTATGGTCACGAGTATGCCGGGGCAGGACGGTGTCCCTGCAGTCTATAGCCCCATGGCGCGGACACTGAATGACCTGACCTATTTCACTCGGTCAATTATACAGATGGAGCCTTGGACCTATGACTACTCTTGTCACCCTCTACCTTGGAGGTCTGACATTGAGCAGGAGTACTTGGAGAAGAAGAGTCTCCGGGTCGGAATCCTCAGGACAGACGGTGTCGTGGACCCTAGTCCTGCGTGCAAGAGAGCCTTGGAGATGACCGAGGCGGCTCTTCGGGAGGCAGGTCATGAGATCGTGGAAATTGACCCTCCTTCTCCGTACGAAGCTCTATGTTTGGCTTCCATTCTCCTTTGCAGCGACGGTCTTGAGACAGTCAAGTCCTTCTTCCGCTGGGGCGAGTGGAACGACCGCGGTGCTGCTCAAATGAGCTTCTACTTCAGCCTTCCCCGGCCTGTCAAGTACTTGCATTACCTTTGGGTCAAGTATGTTCGACGAGACCCTATCTGGGCCGGACTTTTGCGCAATTGGCATCATCAGTCTGGATACGGGATCTGGCAACTTAACGCTAAGCGTGAGCTCTACAAGAGGAGGTGGTATGAATGGTGGGACAACTCTGGAGTTGATTGCTTGATTGCTCCTCCCAACGCTACTCCGGCCGTCCCTCACAAGGGCATGCATGATGCCTGCAGTAGCTGCGGCTACACATTCATGTTCAACTTGGTATGTTCCTGAAGTTACTCCGGGTTTTGTCTCGAAAGCTGATTTTACGTAGCTCGACTATACTGCTGGTGTTTTGCCAGTTACCCATGTCGATAAAAGCCAGGATCAATTACCAGCAGACTTCAAACTCAAGAGCCTCAATGGTGTTGCCCAGGGTGCGTACAAATTGTATGACGCTAATGCCATGCATGGGCTACCGGTGGGCATTCAAGTTATTGGCCGTCGGTTAGAAGAGGAGAAGGTGTTGGCGATTATGGAGAGAGTCGAGGAAGCTTTGGCTGAGGATCGGTTCCCTTTGCTGGAACTTGATTAAAACGACGCCGGTAACCGGAATGATTATTGATCCTAAAGGATCATCGGACGCAAGCAACGTGGTATGAGACAAAATAGATAATCCCGTTTATGCCACATCGTCATTTTAGCGAATCAAGTTGGTTATTTAGGTCATGATATTGGGTCGTTGTCTGTGTTGGTGTTGCAGGGTAGTTCCGTAGCTCCGATCTCGGCGATAGCTCCAGACTGAAGCTTCTCCTCACGACAGTTATCAGGTAGTCGACCTCGGGTATAAAGACGTGGTAAGCCCATCAGTTTTTGATTTGTTGTAGAATCAATCACTTCAAAAACCAACCATTCAGACGTAAACATGGCCGAGCAAAAAGATAGGTGGTCCACCAATGTTCGTTCCCTTGAGCTGTGAGATAACTTCACACTTACACGGACTTCAGGCGTACCAGCACTCGGCTTCTTTTGTACCCAAACTCGCGACGAAAGTTGTTTCGTGGTTAGACTTACAGAAAGATGACGTTCTCCTCGATATTGGTTGTGGTGGTATGTAATTTGGTCCCTAAATGAACCCCAGAAATAGTTGAGCTAATTGTTTAGATGGCATTTTGAATGCTGAGTTCGCAAAGATCCTTGCGCAGGGGAATGGCTCGATGCATGGCGTTGATAGCTCAGCTTCCATGATTGAAGCTGCTCGGGCGCTGTGTAAGGACTATAGTAACTCTACGTTTGAAAGTGAGATATTCCTGCCCATCATATGACTTTGTGTTGCCCTGAATCAGCTTGCTAACTTGCTTAGCTGTGGATGCTACACAACTCGCCTCTAATCCAGAGCTTCAAAAGGGAACCTTCAACAAAGCCTTCTCCAATGCAGCTATGCACTGGATCTTACGTCCGGAAGAGACTCGCGCCCAGTTCTTCAAGGGAGTGTACGATTCACTGGCCCCTGGCGGTAGCTTCACCTTTGAGATGGGCGGTCTTGGCAACGTTTCCGAAATGCGCACAGCAGTCCTTAGTGCTGTATCTCGTCGCGTCGGTATGAAGGCCGCACTTGCAGCTGACCCCTGGTTCTTCCCTGACGAAGCCTGGATTACAAAGGCGCTGCAAGAGGCGGGCTTTGTGGTTGAGCGAGCAGAGCGCGAGTGGCGGCCAACAGCAGCTGACAAAGGCGGCGTAGAGGGTTGGATCCGGCTGATGGCAAGTCAGTTGCTAGACGCTGTCCCAGACGAGAAGCAGAGAGAAGAAGCCGTGCAGGAATGTGCAGAAGTATTGAGAGAGGTGTGCCGCAATCCCAATGGTGGAGAGATGATATCCTATGTCCGGCTGAGAGGTATAGCTAGAAAGCCTGAGTAAGGGCGTACAGACAAGCTGGTTAGTAAATAATCGACGCTTTGCCTAACTTTAGGATAAGTTGCTATAATAATTAAAGCATGTTTTAGGCGAAAGATATCCTAAAGTGCTAATATTATCTATTAATCTTTACCTAAAGTTAGGCAGAGTGCCGATTACTTAGGGGACCGCCTGATAGAGCAAAGAAACCTACGAATTATATTAATCTCTTGAGCTGATGAGCTAGTACAGAAGAGCTAATCTATGCCTTCTTGAGCTCTTGTTTGAGATACTCCAGATAGTACGGGATCTTGTTGCTGTGCCGATATCGGTGCATCCTGTTAAACAAGAGGCTCAGGCAGCTCAAGCTGTGCCAATCATGGGCGTCTTGGCGGATTAGTCATTTTCAGTGAGTTTCGGAAATTTCTAGGCTGCTTGCGTCAGCGTCTAACAATAGCGACAACCTTTATTGCAACACATTCACTTGCCTTGGGGGGCAACCAAGCCCAAGGCACCGGCCTTTGACGTGGCCAGATGACCATTTATAGCAGTTAAACAACACTCAATATGGATGATATCTAATTTCTCTCTCACTGGACGAACCTTGCCGTGTATTCTAGATAAACGACGTCATCTTCATTTTGCTCACTCACCTACTGATACTCCTGCGCCGATCGTGAAAAATCCACACCTTACCTGTACAGTCCGCACTCATTGACGGCGAAATGCCTGAACACGATGCGCTCGTGTTATCTTACAGCCACTTGGCAAAGTTGCCCAGAGCGAGCGATGCACTACAAACCTTGAAGAAGGTGGCTTCTCTCGTGAAGCCTATAATGCGAGCGCGCAACTGGAAGGTCCGAGAGCTCGCTGAGTTCTACCCCGAACAGCATAATCTGCTAGGTAGGTTTGACCACAGGCACCGTCTAAGATTGTCTGTCGTATTGAAGGTAGCTCATAGGTCTCAACGTGAACCGGGGAGCCAAAATATGCCTTCGCTTGCGGCATGCCGGAGACCGAAACCAGTTTATGCCCATCGAAAACGTCGTTGATACCATGCTCCATGAGCTATCCCATATCGTCCATGGTCCTCATGACGCAAAGTTTCATGCTCTCTGGGATCAACTCCGTGACGAGCACCAAGGCCTGCTTCTCAAGGGCTATACTGGCGAAGGATTTCTCTCCGAGGGACAACGCCTGGGGGGCTCTAGGATACCACAACGGGAAGCTCGTCGACTGGCGCGAGAAGCTGCAGAGAAGCGTCGAACACGTCCTGGAACTGGATCAGGCAAACGTCTGGGAGGAGCTGCCCCGCGTCCAGGCGAGGACATTCGCAGAGTCATTGCGGATGCTGCTGAGCGGAGAAGCAGGATTCTCAAGGGTTGTGGCACGGACAATCTGAGTGAATCTCAGATTCGGAACATCGCTGATACTGCCACAAAGAATGGCTTTCGAACACAGGCCGAGGAAGACGAGGCTAATGATGCAGCCATCGCTCAAGCAATGTGGGAACTAGTGCAAGAGGACAAATCAGTCAAGTATGGCAGCTCTTATATCCCGCCAACGGCAGAGAATCCAACCGGCAATGGGGGTGGATCAGTGATCCCAAATGGAGGACCCAGTAATAGCTCAAGAGTGTCAAGAGAGACTCCAGGATGGACATGCGACACTTGCACTCTGCACAATCCTGTCAGCTACTTGTGTTGCGATGCCTGCGGGATGGAGCGGTCCGCAAGGGCACAACAGGTTGTAAACCGCCGATCCAGATCGCCAATATCCCAGAGACAACCTGCTGTTGTTGACTTGACTCAAAGTCCGCCACGAGATCGGCAGCCCTCTGCTCCCACATCACGGAGACCGAGACCATTGAATACGGCTGAGACAACCTCATCATCCTCAGCACCTCAGGTGTGGGATTGTAGCTTCTGTGGGACACAGATGGAAAAGAAATGGTGGACTTGCTCAACATGCGGAAAGATCAAGGACAATTCACGATAGTTAACCTGACAATTGCATTGTTGTTGGTCAAGTGGAGGATGGGAAACTCGAATTGGAGCGAATCAATGCCATTAACCCCTGCTTCTTGTTTCTTGGTGGTCAATCAACTATGACCTCATTGACGCTGCCCCAACGAGGTTTAAGCCTGCGGACTCGTCTTGGCTCGAGGAAGCCACTGCGGTTTTTTCCCGAGCGAAGCCAAGACGCAGGGGTCAACCAAGATCGTAGCCTGAGATTCCCAAGAGAGATGACGTTAGGAAGACTTTGCAGGATCCGGAAAAGCGCCGATTGGAATTGGAGATGATCTGCAAGGCGGGCTCGGACGCCATCGGAGCTTGTATCAACCGGACCCTAGCAGAAAACTGATGGGTTAAGTTGGAATCCAGGTGAAACAACAGAATATGTGCTTACAAAAGAAGACAAAGCGCTTACGCTTAGAGCGGCTGCCGGGAAACGGCCAAGTCCAAAGCTGCGGGAGAAGTTAGGTAACTTGACCGACAATAGATCTGTGAGAGCCACCTCACGATTGAGCTCATTGTGGTTCGAGCCGAGAATGAGTCAGGTCAACACTGCAGCCGTGGATGCTTCGCCAAGGAATTATCTGCGTTTTCCACAGTCCCGTTTTAATCACGATGATTATTTGAGATTGCATAGATAATTACCAGGGTTTGTTCTGCCAAATGCGATTCTGGATCTGGCGATAAGGTCTAGATGCCCATGGACTCAAGGCTAAACCACAGTGGACTTCAATATGACCACAAATAGACGGTGAAATGCGGCTAAGTTTGGGATGCAATTGTCGGAGGATATCGACATGCGGTTATCATTGTCGCACAACTGCATGGCTGTCGGCTTGGCAAGGAGTACAGCATAAGAAGATGTTGTTGCTGCACAAGCGCGCTGATGAATTGATTAGGTAGCTTACTGGGCGAGAACCCTTAGCGGCTCGAGGACAAATGGATGGAATTGGTGTGTACCAATCAAAATGTTGTAGTCGAATATACCTTTTGCAGCCATGTTTTCTTCGTCCTCGAGTTAGAGGTCCCCCGATGTTGAAAGTCGAAAGTGTCTGCGTGGTGGTGCCTGAGAGGCTGCCCACCTTATTCGTCGGTTCCCGCGATCTCCTGTGTCGTGCATCCATCCTTTCCATTCAAAGTGGGGTGTCATCCATTAAAGTAACAGATGCCGGTACGTACAGGTACAGGGCGAGGGTCCATGGATGCGAGTGCAACTGCAACCACATCAAGCAAGATTGTGTTGTACAAGCATGCTGTAGTGAAGCATTGAAGCTCTGAGCGTGACTCTTACTTAGTATCGTATGGTCAGATCCATCGACAGTACAGCCAATGCCTTAGCTTAGCGGTGATGCCGTGAGGGATCAATGCTTTGCATCTTTAGAGCAGAACCATGGAACGATCACCATCTGAAGGTTGGCCTGGTTGGCTACGTTGGGTCCCCGTAAGGTACTGTACCTTGATACTAGTAGAGTCTTTAGCGTCGACGAGCTCCCGCTGAGGATGGTGGGCAGATGACAGGTAATTCGTCTCATGATAGGCGACTCAGTCAGGAGCCAAAGAATGCCGAGAAAAAGAGGGTGCCCTTTACACGCTACCTCGCAACGGTCAATTCAGAAATCCATGATGATGACCAGGGTCATGTTTGAATCTCATGCCGCCAATGTGAGGTGATGGCTGCTGTGGAATGGCAACTGTCGCACCGCTGCATCGCTGGCGGACCAGACGGAATATTGCTAGATCCCGTCCTAGGTCGTTGAAAAATGTACTGTCACAAAGCAAACCGCCCTGCCCTGTCTGCTGGCATCAAATCCCAATTGTGCCCTGGTTGTGGGGATCGAGGTTATCCATTCCCGTGGGATGGCCTTGTTCTGTTCTGGGTCGGCTTTTGCACAACACAGACCAGATCAGACCGCCCTGTTCTCGTGCCTGAATTGGTTCCAAGTCAAGGAATTGGGCACATGTTTTGGTTAACAAGACAGAACCTACTTGGAGAGTCTCGAGCTTCGACCGACCAAGATCGGGCTGACCAAGGTCTTAGTGCTTGGGTAAGGTAAGGTGTGTTGTTCGTTTTATCCTCATTTCTACGTAAGGCAGCCGTATCGTAAATGGTGCCTATAGCAACACCTCGAGCTTGAGCTGCAATGAACTAGCCGGGGGTTGTACATGATCCCGTCGCCAGAGCTAAGTTAGCTTACGATTCTGGGCTCTTACAGAATTGTGCTCGGAGTGTTGATGGATTTACAGTTCAATGAGGCTCGAATGGTAAGGTCTTCTAAAACTGTGCTTTTTGCTTGTGTCGTGTCTGTGCCCACACAAGACAAGGCCTCCTCTCGTGTGAAGGAACTGTTTTGTTCACCGCAGAAATCAGGGCTTGCGAGCCATGCCATTGTCATCCCCGATCGGCATTCAAAGACAAGGTATGGTGGACCCACGGCTGTGGGGGCGATCCCGACCCTGGGCAACGCCGCGGCGTTCACTTAGGTG
Source organism: Fusarium stilboides (assembly GCA_014822085.1). Classification (NCBI taxonomy): domain Eukaryota; kingdom Fungi; phylum Ascomycota; class Sordariomycetes; order Hypocreales; family Nectriaceae; genus Fusarium; species Fusarium stilboides. The sequence continues at coordinate 26,920 of JAASAY010000514.1, forward strand.
AGAAGCCGGCTGCAGCCGACCCACTCTGCAGCACCTTAAAG
>JAASAY010000515.1:0-19731 GCA_014822085.1 Fusarium stilboides
TTATATAATAACTAATATAAAAATAACTAATAGTAATTTTAATAGTAATTTTTACTAAAAAGAAATTTATATAAAGTAGTTATATATAAACCGAGGTATAGTATTATATAACCTATAGTAAATATGCACTTATCGGGATTTCACCGCCACATTCCAGCCTGATCCTGTCATCCAATCACACCTAGCTATATTCAGTTATGGACACCTAGCTTCATAGCTCTGGTCGCTGCTATAGTTACTATTCAACGTCTTTCTCCTACCTTCACCATACACCAATCCCTTGTAACCGTACTCGACGCTCTCGACTCGCGCACCTCATATTAATAAACTCACACATATCCAATTTGGCGTCAGTCATCTGACACTTGTGCCATCATGGATTACGAGACGCTCAAGGAGCAATGGAGCGAGGTGGAAGATCGTGATGGTGTTCGCTTGAGTTGGAATGTGTTTCCCAGCTCTCGCATGGTAAGTAGGTCACTTCTTCATGCACCTAGCTAAGCTCACACCATTCAGGAAGCTTCACGGCTGGTTGTTCCCATCGGAGCGCTCTACACCCCGCTGAAGGAGAAGCCCGATACTCCCCTCCTACATTTCGAGCCTGTTACCTGCAAACAGCCCTGCCGTTCCGTGTTGAACCCATTCTGGTATGACCTACTTCGAACTGATCACTACTGTTCATTTTGCTAACTTTCTCGTACAGTCAGGTCGATGTTCGCGCACGGGTCTGGATCTGTCCTTTCTGTCTGTCCAGAAACCAACTCCCCCCTCACTACAAGGACATCACCGCAAACGCTATCCCCCCTGAGCTACACCCCGCAAACACCACGATCGAATACCGTCTTTCTCGGCCTGCGCCTGCCCCTCCTATCTTTCTATATGTTGTGGATATGTGTCAAGAGGCGGACAGCCTCGCTTCTCTGAAGGAATCTCTTGTCATGAGCCTAAGCTTGCTCCCTGAGAACGCTCTTGTCGGCCTCATCACTTATGGCACAATGGTATATCCCTTGTCCAAGCTGCCACCAAGTCGACTACGCTAATACCTCTAGGCTCACGTCCATGAAATCGGTTATGAAGAATGCGCCAAGTCCTATGTGTTCCGGGGTAGCAAAGAGTATGCTGCCAAACAAGTTCAGGAGATGTTAGGCTTGTCATCCTCCGGTCTGCGACCTGGCATGCAACCCCAACCTGGTCGGCCATTCCCCGCAGGCCCAGCATCTCGTTTCCTTCTCCCTGTCCAGCAAGCCGAGTTTCAACTTACCAAGGCTCTTGAATCACTCCAGAAAGACCCTTGGCCTGTTGCGAACGACCGGCGTAACCTTCGATGCACTGGTGTTGCCCTCAGTGTCGCTGTCGGCCTCTTGGAGTCATCTTTCCAGAATGCTGGTGGTCGCATCATGCTATTTGCAGGCGGTCCCGCTACGGAAGGGCCTGGTATGGTCGTTGGGCCTGAGCTGAGGGAACCGATACGATCGCACCATGACATTGATCGAGATAACGTCAAGTACTACAAGAAAGCTTTGAAGGTAGGAATAAGTTACCAAGTTGGTCCTCTTGCGTCAATACTAACCTTCTGGCCATAGTTCTATGATAACCTAGCAAAACGAACAGCGCACAATGGCCACATTATCGACATCTTTGCTGGTTGTTTGGACCAGGTTGGTTTGCTCGAAATGAAGGGGCTGTGCAACTCAACAGGTGGTCATATGATTTTGACTGACAGCTTTACATCCTCCATGTTCAAGCAGTCATTTGTGCGAATCTTTGAGAAGGATGGCGATGACAACCTGCTCATGGGTTTCAATGCAGTCCTAGAGGTTCTGACTACAAAGGAACTAAAAGTTACCGGCCTCATTGGACATGCTGTCTCTCTTAACAAGAAGTCGATATCTGTAGGCGAGACAGAATGCGGTATCGGCAACACATGCTCTTGGAAGATGTGCGGCATTGATCCCAAGTCAAGCTACGGAGTTTACTTTGAAATTGCCGGCCAAGGTCCTGCCACACATCAGCAAGCACCGCAGAAGGGTATGATGCAGTTTTTGACTTACTACCAGCATTCCTCTGGTCAATTCCATCTCCGCGTCACAACTATTGCAAGAAACCTCAGCAGCCCTGCTGGAGATCCTGCGATTGCGCAGTCCTTCGACCAGGAGGCCGCGGCTGTCCTCATGTCGCGGATTGCCGTGTTCAAGGCTGAGGTTGATGATGGCCCGGATGTCTTGCGCTGGGTTGACAGGATGCTGATTCGCTTGTGTTCGCGATTCGCGGACTATCGAAAGGACGATCCTTCATCGTTCCGACTTGAGAAGAACTTTACTTTGTACCCGCAATTCATGTTTCACCTTCGACGAAGCCAGTTCCTGCAGGTGTTCAACAACTCTCCAGATGAAACAGCATTTTACCGCCACGTGCTGAACCATGAGGACGTCAGCAATTCACTTGTCATGATCCAGCCCACTCTGGACTCTTACACGTTCGATCAGGATGGCGGTCAGCCTGTTCTGCTCGATTCAGCCTCTATCCAGCCAACCCACATTCTACTTCTGGATACCTTCTTCCACATCTTGATCTTCCACGGAGAAACAATTGCTGAGTGGAGGAAGGCTGGTTACCAAGATCAAGAAGGGTATGAGAACTTTTCTGGCTTGCTGGAACAGCCCAAGGAAGACGCCCGCGTAAGTTCTATCTCCTGCTCCTTCTTCGTAAATTACTCACACCGTCTAGGATCTTATCACCGACCGATTCCCTCTCCCTCGATTTATCGTCTGTGATGCTGGCGGCTCCCAAGCTCGATTCCTGCTGTCCAAGCTTAACCCATCTACCACGCATACTACTGGTCCTTACGGCGGTGTAGGTGCCACGACTGCTCAGACGATCTTCACAGACGATGTGTCTCTGCAGACATTCATGGACCATTTGATGAAGTATGTGCCACTGACAACCCAATGATCCGCAATGCGTTGGTATTTTGCTAAACATTTATCCAGGCTTGCTGTGAGCGGTACCAACTAAGACTTTCACCAGAGGGCTGTATCAGCATCCCGGTGGTGCTGATGTCGGAAAACGCTCAAGAAATATTAAGCCTTGTACGATTCGGTATAGATGATCACGAGTCCCAATTAGCCCGTAATCCCAAATGAAAGGACATTAGAATAGCATTCAATTCTTTCTCGGGCTTCTAGTCCTTAATACATTTGCAAGCCTGCACATCTGGTGTTCTATGATTGAAACTGGTCCTTTTCTGTAAAGCTCTCACGAGTCGCAGCAAGGGTATGACTAAGCTGAGCTCAACTCGCTTCGGCTTCGTTAGGGCAGCTTTAGTGGGGCAACCCACCCACTCTTTTTCTCAAACATTCACATCTTTTCATTAACTTCAACTTTTCCCAGCACACTTCTTCCTTCACACGCGGCACGCAAACCACGAGCCTCTGCCGACTTCAAAAACACCACAATGCGTTTGTCTTCCCCTGGAATTGCTTGATACTGTTACGCCTGCTTACCCGATGAACAGCTCCCAAGTTCGACCCCAACGAGATCAAGGTGATGTAGGTTGATTCCGTCGCAGAGCATTTCGAGGATGTTTTGAACTGACTTTCTTCAGCCACCTCCGCGCCACTGGCGGTGAGGTCGGTGCATCCTCCGCTCTCGCTCCCAAGATCGGTCCTCTGGGTCTCTCCCCCAAGAAGGTCGGAGAAGACATTGCCAAGGCTACTGGTGACTGGGTATGACTTGCGACTACGGTCAAAATCTCGAACGCTCGAGCTAACGATCCCCCAGAAAGGCTTGCGCGTGACTGTCAAGCTCACCATCCAGAACCGTCAAGCCGCCGTGTCCGTTGTTCCTACCGCTTCCTCCTTGATCATCAAGGCTCTCAAGGAGCCTCCTCGTGACCGAAAGAAGGAGAAGAACATCAAGCACACCAAGTCGGTCGCCCTCGACGAGATCATTGAGATTGCTCGCACCATGCGATACAAGTCTTTCGCCAAGGAGCTCTCGGGTACCGTCAAGGAGATTCTCGGTACTGCCTACAGTGTTGGCTGCCAGGTCGATGGCAAGCCCCCCCAGGCTATCATTGAGGCCATTGACAGCGGAGACATTGACAGTAAGTCTTTGGACATTCATTATTCAGACCATACTTGCTAACACACTGGCAGTCCCTGAGGAGTAAATATATTCTCCAGAAAAGAGATCAAAGTCACCCAACCAAAAGAGAAAACGTTGACCTGTGTCTACTGGATACCATCTTGATGCATTTGTTCTTGTGCTTAGTGACATGACCAACTTTCGTGAATGTGTAAAAGACCCTTGACTCACTCTGAAATCTACCATCACGCCCTGTAGTCTATTTCTATTTTTGTGCAAGGAAGAGGAATTTTGGCCTACTACTCACCGCGATATACTAGCGACTAAGCTCTTGTGGATATAGCGGTCCATCATCATGGCCACATGACTTTGAAGATTTCATTTCAATAATGAATTATACATGATGGGCTCTAAGTATAGTCATCATTCACAGGGCTTGCGTTGACGAGCATTTCGTCATCTTCGAAGAGTGTCAACAAGCTTGAGGGCACAAGTAGTCAGATATCATCAATGTCCAATCGAAGGTGCTGTAATTTACATCGTTTTACCCGTCAACATAGCCATTCATATGCCGGTAATACTTTGTTTGTTTGGTCCTACTGGTCCTTGGACAAGGACCGCTCTTGAAGGCACGAGAGGTATAGTACGCGCCGACAAGCCTGGATGCCCCAAAATCATATTTCACCCGCATAAACGGACATGGAGTTAGCGGAATTGTACCAGTACATTTCGTGATCGCCCCATTCTCAACGCCTTGGTTGCTGACATCCAATGACTTAGGCATGCTGCAACCTCATGGCGGAGAGTCCCTGCAAATGCATTTGGTGTTGGCTCGAAGCCCAGGGCGGCAAACAACAATGCTTCTTAATTAATCTCGAGAACAAATACACACAACTCTTGTGCCAAATGTCATATTTGAGTCGGAATATTTTCTTCCATCAGTATCGAGTGACCGATGGACACAGGACATGTAATATTTGCCAGGTCGTTGAAATTACCTGGACCCGCCTCATGGCTTCTTGGGGAAAAGGTGGGCGGCAAGCCTGGCTGTGGCATAAGCCTGTTATGGAGGTGCCCCTCCTCAAGCTACAGTGCCAGAAGTGCCCAAGGCGCCTCCGTCCCTCCCGCCCCATTGTGGAGCGCCCTGGCCCGTTCAAATGCTACTACTACCCGACTACCACCTACTTTACTCCATTCAACCTGGCGCTATCTGTCAAGCAACGACTGTGCCGATATACAACAGCTCGTCTACCAACGTCGTGACTCAATCTTCCACTCCAGCAATCTTATCTTCATACTTGACCGATCTTTGGCGATTCAGGATCACTATCAGACCCTGATGCGCAGTCACTACGACCCCAGGCTCATCTGCGAGGTGATGGACGCGATCGTCCCAGTTAACCGAGCGACTTGATTTCCCTCCCATCTGCGATAGACTGCATTACAGCATCGTCCGAGAACGCCTGGCGCTGTTCCTGTCTCGCTGCCGTGGGAGTGTTCAAGCTTGCTCTGTCAGACTTACGAAACGCATCGTTTCTTCGCAATATCTAGAGAGTTGCTACTCTAGCGCTGGCGCGACCCTCGCCCTTCCCACTCGCCCAGATGCTTGTCAGCAATCAACTCGATACTTCAATACACTGCGCAACCGCCAGCCATGCCCTTTGACCTACAGGCCATGAATGACCGCTTCCTATCAGTATCTTTCGTCCTGTGTTTTCATTACGTTTTGATTGTGCGCCAATATACCCCGTTGTCATGTTGCCTCTCCTTCAGATGCCCCCTCATGCGGTGACGCCGCCGCAGTCGAATCTCGATACCCTCACCGTGTTCCCAAGTAACGAAACCTCCTCTCTTAACGATCATCACACTCGAAACGTCGCATCGCCGTACCAACAAACGTTTGCGATCCGTACCTCCCAACCCCAGCGGCACGCTACAGCGTCTAATTCTGCCCTTTATCCGCTACGTCCTGAACATCATCTCCGACGAAAGACTCCGAACGGTACTATCGATGCCGGATATGACGGCTCGCCATCATTGTTCTCGCATGGTCCGCCGCCCTCGAAACATCTGGTTTTACCTCGATCAGCGACCGCAACAGCATTTCCGCCAACAGGCCCTTTCATACGCCAAACCCATTTCACTACCGGCCTTGACCACCATCGTCCATCATCGGCTGGTAACCCAGGGCTCGGTGATGACAGTCAGCAAATTCGGATGGGATCTTCCCCTTGGGCTTATGGGAGCGATACAGTATCACATCATGGCGCCTTTCCCGGAAATCCCTATGGCTTCCTTCGAGCCGAGGGACAATACCACCCATATGGCCAGCCTGAAGCCATAGGTGCATTCCCAAGTGCTTATCAACCGCTCATAAGAGCTCACGAATATAATGTTCGGGCTTTTTGTCCACCGCCAATAGTCATGAACGAATCGCTACCTTTCGGCCAGCCAGTTATGCACACCCCATGGAATTACCAGAACCACGCTCAGCCCGGTGTCGTTCCAACACGGCATGTTCAACGTCAAGATTTTCATCCTGTTCAACAGCACGCTCTTTCTGACCTAGCACATCAACCTTTTGCTCCAGCTGCTGAATTTGAATCCCAGTACACTCCTGGCTTCAACTCAAGCATGTCCATGCAATCTTATTCTCAGCCGACCCATCTGAGTAACCAACCAGGGTTTAGGGAGAAAGTGCTGCTACAGGCTCACAAGGCTTATGTTGACCTTCTGGCGTACGCACAAACGGCTCGGAAACCACATGCGATCAAGGGAGGTGCAGGTCATAATACGTCACCCAGGCTTCTCGTATATCCGAAACCCCCAAAGCCGTCGTTGAGAATTTCCGAGGCTTCGCTTGGGCATCAAGGCGGAAGGTTCAAGATCGCGACAGAGAATGCTTTTAATCCAGATTACCATGCTAGAAGGCATGCAGCACCTCACTTCCAAGGACCCTTCGGCAACTATGTACCTGCGGATAACTCAACTCCCTTCACAGCAGCCAAGTCCTCATTAAACATGCTCAGCAGCCTCTGTGAACAAAGTAGCTGGAGCTGGATTGATGGGATAATGCTAGGGGGTTGTCTTAACTACGGCCTAGAACAATATCAAGAGGCATTGGAATGGTTCTCGAGAATTACCGCCCTTGACTCGAGGTAAAATTCTTCTCCTACGTGAACTGTCAAGTGGCTGTTCATTAGTCTGACTCTTTCGCAGTCATGTCGAGGCAATTACAAATAAAGCCGCTACGCTCTATTGCCTTAATCGCCAAGACGAGGCCGAAAAGCATTGGCTCAGAGCTGTCGAAGTGCAACCCAGCTACTTGGAAGCCGCCGAGCACCTAGTTGGGCTTCTATACAAAAAGCGCAGTAAAGAAGCTGTTGAGATCATCGACCACGTACAGCGCGCTCTAAGAGTGTCTTCGGTGTGTAACCCGCAACCGCAAGTAACCGGCAATCGGCTAGCTATTCGTGATGACCTTGAACAAAGAACTTTGATTCGGGACGACCAGATTACTGACTTGCAGCAGGCGCAGCATCAGCGACCAGACCTTCACAGTGAAGGAACGAAAACCCCTGGTTTTGCATCGAGCGGCTACGCCATACCCGGCAAAGAGAATGGGCGTATCCTGGCACTTATTCATGCGAAAGGAACTATGCTTTATAGCCTCAAGGAAGTCAACAGAGCATCAGAAGCCTTTGAGGAAGCTGTACTGATTAGCGTCGGTCGTCAAATGAGTGGTATACAGGATCTCGTCCGTCGAATCCAAACCGTTTTGTCCCCACCAGAGGCTCATTCAGCGTCAAACGGACAAGTCGGACATGGCGCTCGGCCTTTGCTATTGCCTCCTGAGCGTGCCCGTCATACCGCACATCTAGTGTTTGGTGGCAGCGGTTCTTTACCGGGATTGCAGCATGTGGCCGAGGGTTCAACTAAGCGAGCCGCTGTGCAGACCACGAGCAATTCTCTACTATCACTGGCAAAGATCTTCCAAGACTCCTTATCGAGCGGGCAGGGGACTCCAAACATCCTACGACGCCCTCCTGGAGTCGAAGACATTCTGGCCCTCTACTATCTGTCTCTATCCCTTCAGGAAAGCCCTTCCACAGCAAACAACGTTGGCATCCTCCTTGCCGGCGTTCAGCAGGCCACGTCCAATCCTTCGAACGCAAACACCGACATACTTTCCCATCAGAGCATTCCTGGAATTGTGCCAGGCAGCGGTCTGGCTTTGGCCTTGGCATATTACCATTATGGACTGCGCCTAGATCCTAAACACGTCCATTTACACACCAACCTGGGGAGCTTGCTCAAGGATATAGGCCAGTTGGACCTCGCGATTCAGATGTACGAACAGGCTGTGTCATGCGACGGGACTTTCGATATTGCCCTGACCAATTTAGCCAACGCTGTCAAGGACAGAGGCCGCATCAATGACGCAATAACATACTACAAGCGCGCTGTGAATTCCAATCCGGACTTTGCGGAAGCCGTGTGTGGCCTGTCCACGGCTCTTAACTCTGTCTGTGATTGGAGAGGCCGCGGCGGTGTCATGCTCAAATCTGGGAGGTATGATCGATGGCATGTCGACGACAAAGGCCTCCTCATTGATGCCCGTTCTTTAGGGCAAGAGAGTGGTCTCGTTAACCGTGTTGTTCGCATTATCAACCGTCAACTGAGTGAAGCGTCGCATTGGGGGCGTGGTATTCTTGATGCGAAGCACATTGCTGCTTATGCCAAACAGATTCAAGATCTTGGCCTGGCCACATCATTCAACCCTGAGAAAGCTCTAAGGAACTGGAGTAACAAGCCTTGGGAGGGTTCGCGCGTCATTCGTTTGATAGAGCGTGCGACCCGTGCAACACAATGGAAATGGTATCGCGATCGTCTTGTATCTGGCAACAAAACAGGTCCTCAGTACACTCGACTTCGTTTACCTAGCGGTCTTACGGTGCCTTCAGCACCTACCGTCCTTCCCTTCCACACCTTCACGTGTCCACTATCAGCGAAGGACATCCGGGTTATATCTCGACGGAACGGCATCCGAATATCGTGCTCAGCGCTGCGATTGCCATGGCTACCTTCCTCAGTCTACCCTCCACCTCCACCACCAAACCCCCATTTGAACATAGGTTATGTGTCATCAGATTTTAACAATCACCCCTTGGCTCATCTGTAAGCTTCCCTACTTGTCCAGACACATATGTTGAACTACTACTCACGTCTGAAATCTCTCATCAGAATGCAATCCGTCTTTGGATTTCACAATACCCGGCGCGCGCGTGCATTTTGCTATGCTACAACGGCAAGCGATCGGTCTGTACATCGACAACAGATCGAACGTGAAGCTCCTGTCTTTCGCGACGTCAGTAGCTGGCCTGCGGACAAGCTGGTAGAGCAAATTGTTCGTGATGAGATCCACATTCTTGTCAATCTTAACGGCTACACCCGAGGAGCGCGTAACGAGATCTTCGCTGCGCGCCCTGCGCCAGTTCAGATGTCTTTTATGGGTTTTGCTGGTACACTAGGTGCCGAGTGGTGTGACTACATCCTGGCAGACAGCACAGCCATCCCACCAGAGACATTGCGCCCCTGGCGTGGAAATACCAGCATCACCGATGTATTCAAAGATGAAACCGAAGGCGACGGGGAAGATTGGATGTACTCGGAGAATATCATTTTCTGTCGAGATACATTTTTCTGTTGCGACCATGCGCAATCTTGCGATGCAGGAGAGCGTTCCATTACATGGGAACAAGAACAAAAGCGTCGCTGGAAGATGCGGAAAGAGCTTTTTCCTACTTTGGCCGATGATGCTATCATCATGGGCAACTTTAACCAGTTATATAAGGTATGTCATTTGGTAACTGAGCGCAACCCCATGATCCCAATAACTAACTTGATTAGATTGAACCCACAACTTTCAGGACATGGTTACGCATCCTGGCACAAGTGCCAAAGGCTGTGATATGGCTACTGCGATTCCCAGAGCTTGGAGAAGCCAATTTGCGGCGGACGGCAAAAGCCTGGGCTGGCGAGGAAGTTGCTGGTCGTCTTATATTTACTGATGTGGCGCCAAAGAGTCAGCATATTTCACGGGCTCGAGTTTGCGACTTGTTCCTCGACACACCGGAGTGCAATGCTCACACAACAGCGGCAGACATTCTTTGGTCAAGTACACCTCTCCTCACACTTCCCCGGTATCCATACAAGATGTGCTCTCGGATGGCGGCATCGATCTTGAAGGGCGCTCTACCAAAATCAGAGGAAGGGCGAAGGGCTGCAGCAGAATTGATTGCTGGGGATGAAGAGGAATATGAGCAGCGAGCAGTCAAGCTTGCTAGCGGACTTGGCTACACCATATCGGAGAGCGGCTACGGTCAAGGAGCTGGCCGTTTGGCCGAAATACGCAAGTTGCTGTGGGAAAGCAAATGGCATTGCGGGCTCTTTGATACAAGAAGATGGGTTAACGACGTCGAAACGGCGTATGAGGAGGCATGGCGGCGATGGGTCGCTGGTGAAGGTGGAGACATTTATCTATGATTGAGGAGCACGAGTGAGGTAATTACATCACGGTGACAGTAGGAGACAACAAGCTATCAGACTCAAAGGTCTGGACAGAAGGCCAGGCGCCCGGAACGTGTAGATGAAGCGAATTGGCAAGCCATGGCATGCTACGAAGGACTAGCTTGGGCTGGCGTTTGGCGTATTTTTTTTTTGTTGTTGATACGGTCGAATGCAGTTGGGGGTGCTGTGTTGTTTGCGGCGATTGGGGAATGATTTTTTGGCGTATCCCTGGAAGTGTCAGCTCCTCGATGCATTCATTACCTGGTTTCGGAAGCGAATCGCCCTCCAGTTCGACGTTGGTGCTAATCCATTTTGTTCGGGACAATCCAAAGAGGCCTGGGTGGACAACGGCACACTTACTCTTGCAACCCTATCATTTCCCGCGCGCATGCTGGCGTCCTTGAACTAATTGCAAGGTATTTTGTCGATCCAGATAAAACAAGTAGATGAGACACACAAGAGGTATATGTATGTGTGCACCGAGCAGAAGTTGCTCTGGCTTCGCACGGATCAGGGTAGGCTTCCAGGCCCAAAGCAACTCGTCATCACACACCACGCCATCCATCTATGCCCTGACTTATGATAAACACACGGGGTAAGCCAAGGTAAAAATGACAATGACAGTCGGCAACCATCATTGTGTTAGGCCTTTGCCTGGATGAGTAGCCTGTTGGTTGCTGATTTGGTAGAGTAGTTCATGGGCAGAAAACAGACGTCCATAACCGGTAAATGATGTGACAAGATGCAAGCTGAAGTCAGGGTAGCCAGCAAGGAAACACGCAACAGGACAGGGGAATAGGCCATATCATTGGACAAGGCAGGTGTCAACTGAGAAGCGCAGCTGAGCCGAGCTGAAAAGCCGTTGTCTATTTGGCTTGGCGCGACCCAAGAAGGGTTTGGCCTTGAAAGGGAGGCCTGACGCCACAACGGTTTTTTGTTTTTAGTGGCCGGTGTTTGACTGGAGTAGAATTAGGGGCTCCATCACCGTCACGACCGAGATGGACTATTGGCAGTCTCGTCATCTGCTTGCCCGGACTCTCCCCTGCTTTGGTCATGGCGGTAATCTTCTCGGATGCTACACTGGTGCGGAATGGATGAGTGTGAACCTCGGTTGAGATGGGGTCAATGAGGTCAATCTCAAATGGAACCCAGGCTGATGGTAGCCCAAATTCGCCCTTCCCTTCCTACCTACACTACTACTACTACAGTACCGGTATGTTGTTACCCACGGACAGGTACGGTACATGCAGCGAGTCAGATGTCGTCACTTTACCCAGTAGCAGTGTCTGTCAGTCGGTTGATGGATGACTTGTTGGTGTCTTTGCTACGCCTGTGCACTCTGAGCTGTCATCCCGAGCGTGTGGGCTGATCTGAGCTCGACAGATGCTTTGATCAATCTTGCCTTGGGTTGTCAGCCTACCACTCCCAGCCTACGTACCTCCCTTGGGCTTAAGCGAGGCCGTTTATGTTTTGTTTTGTTTTGTTTCGTTTCGTTTCCCATGAGGCTATGCTATGACCCATCGCTATCTTCCATTGGGCCCCCTGTTTTTCGGATCCTGGCCAGGTTGGCTTTCTCCGCATCTGATTAAACGTGGACGAAGGGGCTGCGACGTACGTCAGGAGAAGAATGAGAATCTGGCGTGTCAGAATGTGCATGGCAAGGGTTCCAGATATTCGGATGTACAGAAGGTGTCCATAGATTCTCTGCTTTACGGGCGTAGCAATCTTATTATGCCATGGCAGTGCAACGGTAGGCGGGCGGACGAGTCAGGTCGGTCCTGGAAGGTCACTATTGCCTGGGATCAACAAAACCAGGGATCCAAATCACTGGCCCTCTCGTCCTTGGATACTGTACCATGTGTCGCTGCTACAATGAACAAGTATTCATCGAGGTAGGGTAAAGTCTAGATAAAAGCCCAGCAAACGTATTCATTCGTACCCTCCATATATCCTCAAATGCCTCGATGTCGCGTTCAAAGGGATGCCATCAAATCTACCTTACGCAATTGAGGCCACGGCCACGGCCACGGCCACCTCCCTGGGCCCGAACAGATTCGGAGGTGCACTGCCAAAAGGCCCGACGTGCAAGCGGAAGCACCTCCACCGATCAGCCGGTACCTCCCCAAGCTGACCCTTGCTGACTACGCATCCGTCAGTTCAATCCGAAGATCCCAACTAGGTGGCTCAGGCCAGCAGCCACCCGTTGACGATGATCGCCTTGCTTCAAACCCTGATCCTGGCCATTTCCCCCGCTAGCCGTCCATGCACAGGTGCAAAAGGCCCACAACACGGACGCTGGCAGCGATGGTGACGGTGAAGCTTGGAATCCTGGGTCGTTGGCGTTGAAACGACTCAGTCTAATCAGTAATCAAGTCGAGTATTGAGTAGTATCGTCAAATGACTGACTATCTCATTTCACACGATCCATAAATTAATCATTTGTCCTACCCTACACGACCTATTGATTGCAGAGAGCATATCCAGTCACGCGGTCATAAAAAAACTTGGCAAACTACAAAAGCAATAAATTAATACCATAATATACCAGTCTTTACTAAACTTTAGAGAAAATATAGCATAAATTTAGAAGGCTAATACTTTAGATAATATAATCCTGAATTTATATTATTTCTTACTTCCTTTCTAGCTAGGAAAACCAGGATTAAAAAGATAGCATCTGTCATACTATCCGTAGATTATATACTAAGCTGGGGTTTTGGTATGCCGTGTTTTTGTACGACCGCGTGCTAGTGCAAGCAGTGCAAGTGTATATCTTGCACAGTATGCGAGGTACAATACGCTGCCTATCTTACAGTGCAAGCCTACCACCACACATGGATTACACAACAGCAAACAGTAGATATTGCAAACTGAATGACCTATTGACTCTCTACATGGCGACTTTATAACACGAATAGTTGTAGAGTATTGCGTCAATCAACACGCAGGGGTTTGTCTGTACTTAGCACTCACTAGCGATTCACTGCAAATTATTGCTGTTGCTCTTCGAGACAACAACAGATACCAGCTGGTGTATATTGGAATAAGACTCACCATTATTCGCCTATCTTGCTCGGATACAATTGAATAGAGGTTAGTTGGATCATTGATCGAGTTGCGAAGACTTTCGGACAGATGGGCCAGTAGAACGGGGAAGCCAGCGGCGTCGTAGGGGAAGCCATATCAAACTTTACTTGGCGAGTTCCTTACCAAATGCGACGATTCTGGCCCATTGAGAGCAATAGAGGCTGGAATCGGTGGTATGCTCTGGTGGCTTGGTTAGACGGTAAGGTCCGAGTGAGTGAGTTGGGCCGGCGATAAACACCTGTCACTTCGATGATGATGTGGGTGCCGGATTGAGATGACAGGCGATGCCCGTCGGCCTCATCGCTCCACCAACAGTGAAAGACTCCGGGACCCAGTACCGGCTGCAGGCCGACATTTGTTGATGCAAGGGGAAGAAACAATAAACACGAAGCTAACGTATGAGCGATGCGCCTGGAAAGGACAGCTCAACTGCCCGAGATGTCTGGACGGTGGAAGAACCGCCGACTGTTGAGTTACTGGCAACGACTGCCTCTGGGCTCGCCGGCGAATTGCAAATTCTGCCTGGAGAAAGCGAAAGTTTAAGCACCTTATCGTGCCGACTCGTTAAAGCTACCCAAGTTTGTGAAGCTACATGCGAGACTCAAGACTCGCTCACTCGCAGAAACAGATCCAAGTGTCCACTGTAAACTTCTCAAATCAAGGTCTTTTTCGTGTATGTAGCCAACATTGTATATCCGTATGTCAAAGAAGCTCTGGACCTTGTTCCCATTCCACCATCTTCTTTATGGGTCCGCGTAAGTGCTGAGCGCAGCTTGGTTTGCAGTTTTAACCGTGCCCAGAGCCAAAACCAGAGGCTCCCGACGTTGGACGCAAGACGAACAGAGTCAGGGCCGACGGATTGGATCCTGGGATCTTAGAAAGGGACGGGATTCTACTGTTAGGTACAGTAGGCGGGACGGCAGACGATGGAGCTGTCTGTCCCCCTTCCGCTTCGATAGAGTGCATCCCATCCATAGACGACGGAATTCATCGCATCCGGCCAACGTTCAGCCAACCACCCAACAGTAACAGTCTCCAGAATAGAAGCAGCACCAGCACGCCCGTGCCGCTAAAACGAGTCCCGTCCATCAAGTCAAAGTCAAGTCAGTGTCGCTTTGACGGCAGCGGGTCGACACGCCTATCCAATCCCGTCACATCATGGGCCCCTGTCCTCGACCTGACTGCTAGCGTTCACCCCACCCACCCTCAGCTCTCTAGCATCTTCACGCCCTGCAAACAGCCTTTCTTATTTGATACACGCCCGATTGATTTGAGATAACCCAGATTCACGCCCCCCCTGGCAAAGAGCGCCACTGCCCCAAGTAAACTCGACAGCGGCATCCTGGTGGCAGATCAGAGAAACTTTGTTGACCGGGGTGCCAAAAGCTCGGTCACTCCATTGCACCCCCTCCTGGTGTCACGATTCGACTTGACTTGACTTTGCTTTGCTTTTCCCCATACATTACGCTTCATAGCATCCGCCCCATCCTACTTTCCCACGGATATTTTATCACCTCACCTCCCTCCTTCTGAGTCAAGATCTCTTTCCCTGAGCCTCACACCTCACTTTCATCATCTTACAACTTCAACATAATACCACCACTCAACCCGCCCCTGTTTGCATCTTCAAACATAATCGCCAGATCCCCAATACTTGGAAAGATCCTCAGTACTCTCAACACAACACCTTGTCATCACATTCGCCAACCGGCTACCATCAGTCACCATGACTAGCCACCGGAGAGGCCCTTGGTCCAATGCCGAAGACGCTTACTTGATGAACCTCGTCCACACACATGGCGCCCTCAACTGGGTCCGCATCGCCCAGACTCTAGGCTCAAGAACACCAAAGCAATGCCGCGAGCGCTACCACCAGAACTTGAAACCATCTCTCAACCACGACCCCATCACACCTGAGGAGGGCATTCAGATTGAACGACTTGTAGGAGAAATTGGAAAGCGTTGGGCCGAGATTGCACGCCGCCTTCATGGACGAAGTGACAATGCTGTAAAGAACTGGTGGAATGGTAGTCAAAACCGACGTAGAAGGTCGGACCGTCGACGTGCTGGGCAGACCCACGATGACTTCTACATGACCCGACCTGCACTCTCCATCTCGACACCAGCTTTACCACTGCCAAGGACACAACTATCGCCCCTCACAGGCCCTAGCATCCGTCACCCCATGCATTCTTGGGTCGAGGCTCCTCTTCCCTCACCATGCTCCTCCGAGTCCGCTGAGTCTGACATCGGATCCAACTACACCACATCACCCGCCCGCCAACCCATCTCTCTTCACATGCCAGTCGAGTTGCCGCCGCTACGTGCCACCAACATGGTTTCTTCTCAACTTCCCAGCCTTAATGCGATGGCTGCTCCCTCATTCGCAGACCGATCCGACTGTCAACCTAGGTTGCCACCAGTCATTGCTCAAGGGCAGTTACCAACCGCGCCTAACTCGCCCGTCCAGCAACAGTACCAGCCCCGAAAAGGACAGGACTCCAGGATGAACTTGTCATCTCTCTTGGATTAAGATGTCTCTTTCAAGTAGACCATGTGAACAATGTGGCTACAAAAGATGCAATTCTACTATATCGATTACAAGAGTCATGCTGGCCGTGCTGAGATGCGTGCAGAGGCTGCAAAGTGACTTACAGAACCCTAATAATAAACTTTGCATTGCGTGTGGGGAAGCACGGCAACATTTTGACCTCGTTCAGATGTACTATCACCATCACGCTAGGTCTGACGCAGACCTTGGATCAATCAACAAGGCATTTTGGGTGGGCTATATAAGATACCAGGCGTTTACAGGAGGAACTGCGGAGTTAAGGAGTGGATGAGATTCACATCTGTGGTGAACGGCATGTATTACAGTTTGAGACTGAACATATATTACTACTACAGCGAGATGTGGTCAAACGGATGACTTGAGCGATTTGAATTAAATACCCCCGACTTGGGATGATCCCTTCATTTTCAAGACTAAATTTTCTGCAATGTGTGAAGCTATCTACATCCATTATCGGGCTTGATGACTGTTGAACATGTAGACACAGATGCAAACTCTTCGGAGACAGCGACGACAGGTACCTTGGCGGCCTCGGTTGAACTGCTAGCTCGGGCCCAACCGTCCAAGGATGGCATTGTCTGGTTAGTGAAGGCTTGACATGACTTGTCTCAAGCATAATCCGACGAATTGCCTGAGTAACCAGGTGGGGAGAAGTGACACTGGAATGGAATGTGGCAGCCGATGGGTAACCAGGGCAAACACTGCTAGAGAAGCTAGGCGTTGGCAAGCAGAAGCCTGACAGGAACCAAGTATGCTGCCCGGACGTTTGGCGTTATACCCGGCGTGGGAAACCCGTAATCAGTCATTAATTACTACGTAGGCTACTTTACACGACAACTCTACATCGGGGAGGGAGAGGGCGAGGCGGCACTTGGGCTAGGGAAGTTTGTGCATATCGTAGACCCTATAAGCAACCAATACATAATACAGCCCATGCATACATACGGTCAGCAAGAACCCACCAGATGGGATCTCTTGACCAGATCTATTGACTATTGAGGTGGGTAAGCGGAGTACGACCAGCAATAGAGACAAAAGAGAAGACAGCCGCGAGACAAAACCAGACGGCAGAGACAGAGGCAGAGACAGACAGGAGGGACAGGGACACAGAAAACCGAGACACGCACCGCCGTACACGGGATCGACGTTGATCTGTGGAGGGTCAAAACTGCATTGTCGTGAGCGACCTAGATCCAGATGCAAAATCTCGATTTCGCACCCCTGGTCCACCGTCAAAGATGGCTGGATGCATCTCCAAGCCAAGCGCAACGCAGTGCAGCGCAGCGCAGTGCAGCGCAGCTCAATAGCGTAAGCGCCCAATCCAAATGGCCCAGGCCTCAAGGCTTGCGGGGACGGTATCTATCTACATGGCGTTTAGAACAACAAACTCTTAATGCGTCTAGATGATTATATGCTGCCCACAAGCATTACTCGGTCCATTTATTTCGCCTTTGGCAGTCTACGCTTCCTATTATTTATTATCTTGTATTTCTTTCCAAGAGGCAGTGGTCTTTGGCGGGCACCAAACACCACCACCTTTCGGCTGGCGCCCGAGCGGCTCGGCCCAATAGGGACCCCTTCCTTCGGGGATGGCGCTTTGATTTGTTTCTTATTCCTAGTTATTTGGCTCTTGGTATTGGAGGATTCCTTGTTCGTTTCGATCCATGGGATCCACCAGCACCAGCATAACATGAACATGGTTCTTTAGCTTTCTTACCTGCCATGTTTGCATCCAAGCTGGGCTGTCCAAGGCTGTCGACTGGTCAAATGCACTTGATTGAAATCATTAGTTCAATCATGACTGATCGATTATTGATGGATGCATCTGACTACCGGCTCGACGGTGTCCCGAGCGAGGGGACCCTACTGCTCTAGGCGCTGTACTAACCCATAGTTGGCAACCAGCAAGGCCCAACAGGGAAGGATGAGGAAAACAAGGTCACATCGTGCGCTATAGTGATGATTGCTTCCGTCAACGCAACGCTCTTTCGGTGCCCAAGGGCGCGGATATGGACAGAAGATGGTGTGGAGAGGGGCATTTGTCGTGGGTATTGGTGGAGAGATCGGGGAGCCGTCAACAGCCCCGGTGTTCTATCCGACACTCTCTCCCTTCTTTGGGAGCGGAGCAGAACAGGATAGAACAGAGTTGAGTTTAATCGTCGCGCTGTTTGGACCCTGGTCTGGTCTTGTTGTGTTGTTGTGTCATTCATCCATCTGTAATTCCGCACTGCACTGCGCTACACTGAACCCTGGCCGTTAATTCCTTTTCCTTTTCCTTTTCCTTTCCCTCCTACCTCATTTCAATTCATTTCATTTGATCGCCTATGAATGTTGGTCCGGCAATATTTGCTTTGCTTCGAGTTAAACAAGGTTGTTTTGCTTCTTCACGCAACACCCACAACCCCCCTCTGCCTGACTCAGGACCAGGCAGTAAGGGTCTACGCGACTGAGAGCGCCGCTATTGTTTGCAATTTTACTTGGGTCTGTTCTCGCAGGGGGGTCAATTTCTTAATATTCACAATCGTGTAGGATTTTCTCATATTCTACCGCTGCCTTACGGGCATGGAGTGGCTCGTCGTCACATCACAAACATGCATCAATAAGTGACAGGCCTACCTGGTACCGTCCCTCTCACTCCGATCGGTACGATGCAGGACGGAACCATCTCATCTAGCATCGACAGCCACCGATGCAGAATGATGATGCATCACACTTGCTTCAAAACTGACAGGGACCTGATACTGGCAAATGAGGCCTCTCTGGATAATTTCATTTACTTTGGGGCACCTGACATTCAGTGGTTGATCTCATTAATGTCGGCACTCGACAATTGGGGTGTCCACAGCACGGGAGCCAATCTTGGTCTTGCTTTGACCTGCTTTACCCGTTGCCGTCTTCTTGGTGCCGATCGCGCGGGCGGGCCAGGGTCGTCTGGATGTTGAATCTTCCGGGGACCTTGAGCCAATCACGTGGGAAGGATCTGTCCCGGCGATATAACAATCCATGTCTTGTCAAATGGCGGATCTAGGGGTTGATGGGGGATATCTCACAATCTCCTCCCTTCTCCATTATGACGTGCCCATGCGAGAATGACAAGTCCAGATGACTTTGGAAGGGGCCTGTGAGCTCAATCTTGGGTTCTGTGATGTGCACGGCCACGATGAACCGTCGGTTTCAAAGTCGCATTCTTGGTGTTGCACCATGGTAAACACTTTGTATGCAACCCCCAATTCTTGTGCCGCATCTCAAGCCGTGGAACCCATGCTTCTATTTTCTGACCGTTCCGCCAATCGGTTCCGTGTGTATGGTTAAGGGAAAAATCCTACGGTCATCCCGCCCTGCTGCATGTAACGCAACGCTCACGGCTGGGTGCTAACCGTACTGTAGCCTCAACGGTCGACTTACCAGCCCAGCAA
>JAASAY010000516.1:0-22219 GCA_014822085.1 Fusarium stilboides
ATTGCGCGCTGAATGGGGTGGGAGGGAAGGTGCAGTAGTAGTGCGAGTTGCAAGTGCAAGTGCAAGTGCGCGCAGCTACAATTAACTGGGACTGGGAAATCTGGGAATCAGTCGCACTTGCAGTTGCAGTGGCGACTTTGAGACCGGGAAGCTAGGGAGAAAACCACTCTGGGGGGGCAGGAGCATGCCCTAAAAAGACCCAATCAACCAGCCTTGAAATGGTTCAAGCAGCGAAGAGTCCACAAAAAAGACACCAGGGATCTCAAGACCTAAGAGTCAGGACCAGAACCAGAGCCTGGGAAATGGAAGTGATGGCGGAATATGTGGAGGCGGCGGCGGCGCAGCGGGGGCGTCAGCGACGGTGAGTGACTCTGATGAGGGTCTCTAACACGAGTGGTTGCGCGCAAGTGATACTTGTAGCGTAGTATGAGATAATGCGACAGAGGGAGGCGCGCGTGGATGTGGAGAAGAAACGAGGTTGAAGCGTTCAAAGCGGAGGTTGTCTAGCGCCTGGGCTGTATCAACCGAGGTGTAGGTAGCGCACTAAGTGTAGCGCACTGATATCAGGTTCAACGTTAATGTGATGCGATGCGATGCGATGCGCTTCGCTGCGTGGGCTTTGTAAAAGAACGGCGGGTGCCGGTAATGCTGAGAAATGCGACGAAAAGGCAGTAATAAGAACCGCAATCAACGATCTAGCATATCGCGGCTGGAGCAATATAACTTGAGAATAGTGGAAATGCGATACTTGCTGCGCTTTGCCGACGCTGCACGAGATGCGCTTGTTGCGCGCGTGGGTTGTGTTCCTTGAAGTTCAAGACCCAAGAAACGATGAACAACCGCGGGGAGGGGACACTTCTGCTGATGCTTCAGTCTGCCGCTCAAGGTGGTGATGTACGATGGAAGGCGTGCCGTATACGGCAGAGTGAATAGAAGCAGTTGGTCGTGTAGCGACAAGAGATATGATGGTACCGACGATGTTTAATGACTGTATTGCCAGTCTGGGCCAGTTGGTTGTTTGATAGACAGATGGACTGACAGATGGATGGTTTATTGTAGGTGCGGATGGTATCCGTCCTCGGTAGGATGATGGAGGAGGAGGAGGGAGTGGGACGAAGAGGGCTGCTGGGATATCAAAGAAGATGGAGTGGAGGGGGGAAGGGTTTACCGTTGGAAAGACGGCGCAATTGAGGGAGACGGATGACGAAGGATGGTTGGTTGAGATGGCGCAAGCCTGGGGGAGGAGGGGATGTGAGTGGGGAGTCAAGTCAAGGCATGGACAAGAACAAGGGTTGAGGAGCAGGGGAACGAGAACCCTGGTTGGCTGTTCAAGAGATAGGTGTGTATATATCAGAGTAAGACACAGTGAGCAAGAGGAGACGAGGAGGCGGAGTCGGGGTTTGTAGAGATAATGACGATGGTGATATTATCGTTCAAAGACAACAAGAGTACGGTGTGGGCGGCACGGGCGGGAAAAGGCCAGTAACCAATATGTTTCCAAGATAAGAATCTGTTGATGAAGAGTAGAAAAAACAAAGCAAAACAGCAAGACGGGCTTCCTAGGGTTAGAAGAGAGACAGGTCCAAAAACAATCAGAAGCAGACATACATCAGCATCCGCATCATCAGCATCATTGGATCCTCTTAGTCCAGCTTCGGCTATGCAGCTCAGCGCCTCTCACCAGTCCCTCAAGCAGCGAAATGTCACTGTGCAAGGTTATTGAGCGTGCGTCAAAAGAAAGCAAAACCCAAACCAGGGAATAGTACAACGGCTGAAGCCTACTGGCCCTGGTAGGCTAAAGTCAATGGCTTGGGTGTCATCAATTGTCAGCATCTCGTAACGGATCAAGGTGACAGTTGCAGGCATCGTCGCTTGATATTGATGAGATGATTATTATCTCGACTCGCCTCGAATAACCCGTTCTTTCCATGAGAGCTTGTTACTTGTTCCACTCCCGAGCAAGAGTCAGTTCCATTGCTATCGCTCATGGTGACGATCAAAAGCTAGCAAATGACCTCCGAGTTGCGGTGCTTTTGTGCCGTGCAGCCTGATATTAATGAATGCTTTGCGATAGATCCATACACTAGGTCCCTAGTCTTAGAATGGACCCAGGCGGTCGAATAAGACAGGCTCGAATGCCATTAGCATATATGTGCTATTGTAACTGATCGAGGTCGTTCCGAGACTAACAAGTTAATTAGCTCTACAAGGCCTAGACTTTTGGGTTGATAAATATCGATAAAAATGATAGTCACAGTCAAAGCCAGAGAGCCTCGTCGCCTCTGATCCTGATCCTGATATTGATCCACGATACCGGGTCTGATTGTCGCACCGTGTTGTGTGTGCCCCATTCCCTGTGACGGGTGTGTGGGTGTGCCACTCGCTGCACGCAAGCGCCCTTCGTTGCCTTAGTCTGCCTGTCTATCCTGTCCTGTGCGTCGCGATGCTAACTGCATGCAGATGCCATTACATGGCTAGCAGCTCGTCTTCAACGACATGAAACGCTGTTGCTTTGCTGTGCCGCAGAGCTTCATCAATAAAGCAGCCGTTTTCTCACGGTACTTTACTGTACCATGTTGCGTTTGTCATCGGCAACGCTAAAGTCTTTGTTGCATGCCGTATTCACAAGTCGCGACGTCAACCCTGATTCGCCCTCTCGGTCAATATTAGACTCAGCGCGATCTATGGCTCTACTCACCGAGTTGACAATGACTCTGGATGAACCCTCTGAATGCTCATGTTACATCTCATGTCTCACCTTTTTTTGCCCGTGATATCGTGTCTCATATATTGTGCGTTCATCAGCTTGTCTGACCCACAACACATGCCTTCCGTGACGTGGTTTTACTTTAGCAGCATCCCGAGAAACATCATCAGGACAGGCGTTTACTTCGCTCTTGTCAGTTGAAGCAAATTCTTCTACTTTGTGAGGTGTTGACTCTGTTTATCCTAGCCTGTGTCAGAAATGAAAAAAAAAAAAAAACGTCATCTAGAGCCGGTTTTGTCGTGATGCTTGCTCATTTCGAAGCACTCAAATCTGGACTTTGTGATTTTTACCGGTTCGCAAGGAATAAGTCAAGGTTGAGAAGATCAGAAAGGTTGTTAACCAGATCAGCCCGGATATACTAGACCCATCTACCTAACCCAAATACAAGCCGGCCAATGGTAGAAGGTCTAGTATCGTCTGTTAGTTGATGATACTCGGGGAGTCCGTAGTTTGGCAGTCTGGCGTTTCTGATTTGTTGATACCAGAAGAAAGTATTGAGCTTGAATACATTGGAAAGGCTCGATCGATGTAAGTTGCGAAGACGGCGCGAAGCGATAAAAGGGCCAATTCTGATTAGCTGTTTGCAACCCACCTGTAGTCAACACTACAAATCTCAGTGCTTTGAAGAAAATTTTGAAGTCGATCAATCAATCGAAACCCCAGAATCATCGATTCAAGCACGGGCATGATCCGCTCCGCCGTGTCCACTTGAGCCCCTTGCCCCTGTCGCTCCTTTGATGTAACCTGCCTTGCTCGACAAGGCGCCTTGCAACGCATTCTGTGCACCAGAGTTGAGCCCGAGATATCTATCAGCTCGGATGGCTAGGTAGCCTGTAAGTAATTAGCTGTTAAACAGTAGGCCGAGACAGCTGTGACAGAGGGAGGGGAGGAGCGGGAGCGATCGCCCCCAAACCCCAGACCAGACCACACCAATTTACCGTTCCAACCCAACCCACGATCCTCGCGCACCGTCCATCCGTCCCCGCACACACACAGTTCCCGCTCTTTGGCTCTCCTCCATCCATGGATATGTACGATCATGGAGAAAGGCCACGGCGAGCGAGAGGCTGCAACTCTGCATGCCAAACAGCGACCCGCTATGCCAACCATGCGAGTGCTCCAAATGTGCTTTAGATCCAGGATCTCCTCACACCCCTTGCACACATGCCATGCACCATGATCCCAATCTTCACCCCAGAGTCGCAGCCTCCACCGTGGGTTGACTAAGGTAGTAGGCGAGATACGCGAGAAGCATGGCCCCCTCACCTCCTGGAACTGGGAGGGATATTTCTGCCCCGCGCGTCCCCTCGTGATGCTCAGCTTTAGCTCTCATCCACCCTTGGCTCTAAAACCGCGACTAGATGGTTTTCACCAGACAAAGACAAGCCCGCGAACTAACAAGCCACAGTCTCCGTCTATCAGTGGGCGGGACTTTCGATCGCCGACTGATCCACACCCCGCCGTTCTTTAACTTGGCCCGCCGCGGCCTTTATTCCACCCTCCACCAGCCATTCTTGGAGCCGTTGTCATCTCATTGAGCCTCCTGCTCGCCGTTTCCTTATTTCTGTGGCACCAATATCTTGCGCAATCTGATTGGTATTTGCCTCGTGGCCATGGTTCGTCTGTCGCTCAGCCGTTTACTCAACAGACCCAAGTAAGGTAGATCAGCTTCAAAGCCGCCCTAACACGAGGCTTCAAGTTCAGTACCTGCCTTAAACCGTAACATGAACATCTCGCTTGTAGATCACTCGTGGACGTCGTATGAGGTTGCTTTCCCGGCCGGCCCGCACGTGAAACCTTGCCGGTGCTGGACCCCAGTCTCTGTTCGCCTCGGCTTAATCTCAAATGGAAAACCACCGCCAGGTGGCTGTGTTTCCCCTCGCCAGTATCCTGGCTTCACATCCCCAGGTATATTTAACCTCCCGTTTTGTTTGGCTGCGATTTTCCCACCTCGCTCACTCTTTTACTTCCTTCAACAACTGAGTCTCCATTGTCTCTTTAGCCCACTGATAATACTTAGATCAACAGCCTTCTCCATAAATTCGGGTCCGCATTGCATCATGCTGATGCATTATCCTTGTTAACTTGCCCTCGGCTCGCAGTCTTGTGACGCCTGACCGGCTGGATACTTCGTCTTTTTTTGGCTGACTTGCGAGTACGAAACCAATCACATCGGTCCGTGCGGCCGATTCTTGGCTACCAACAAGAGGCGTTTGTCTCATTCCAATAGCTTCACACCCAGACCCCTGTTCTGGATGATATGCTTGCTGCTTAGACGGTTGATAATACAGTACTGACGACTTTGATCCAACTTTTCAATTTAGATACGTTGCAATCGATGCCTAATTCCATCCAGTGGCACAGAAGCAGTTCCTCAATTGAGATTTCTTTCAACGTGATAAGAATTGACGGGTTTCTGCCATGGGGAACACTTGCCGTGACGCGCGCCACGCTGGCAAGGTATGTGATCCAGAAGAAAGTCGACGTCCTCGTCTAAGAAGTCGCATGTTGTATGTCGGTGTTGAGCTTCTCGCAACGACTCATTGAAGTTGGTTGGTCTTGTTCCCATTTGTATACCGGTAGACGTCTCTCTTCAGAACGTCCACACTTTCCTGTTTTTTGCGATCATTTGTTGCACGCTAAACGCGACCTCGTGAGCTCTTCTGCGACGCGCCGCATTCTCAGACTCAAGCAAACCGCCGGGTCTAGTAGAGTACCCGGCGTCATGCATTTCCTAATACAGCAGCCTGCCGCTCCCCCTTCGCCATCACATGGATCGACGCACTGGTCCTAGGGTTCTGCTCACCGGCCGCAGCCACGCCTGCGAGCAATATTACCGATGCTGACACTGCTAACCACAAGGCTGTTGCAGAGAAGTGAATAATCGAGAAATTCCCAGGAGTCTGACGCAGTGTCCCGCCAAGTTGCCCTCAGTATGACAAGACCCATCAACATGCATCATCCAAGGTCCTGGCACACTGCACACACTGCAGTTCCCAAGTCCACTTCGGTTGGTTGCGTTTGTTCCTGTCAGCTGAACTGAAGATGGAGAAAGGTGGTACCAATCTGTCCTCATGTATGCCATCGCAATCTTTGGTGCTGTGGAAGTCGCGCTCGCGCCAAGCTGTTTATATATCGATATTTCTCCGAATTTGGTTGGAATATTGACGATGGTGGACTCGACTAGTAAACATCAGGCTGCAGGGATCATGATGACAGCAATGTCGGAACTGCAGTAAGCTCGAGTGATCACTGCCCCGTTTGATTGGGCTTTTTCTTCTTGACATGTTAGCTAATATTAGCGACATAAAATTCGTTGCCACTGCTAGGATTGTCCTTCATCTCTGCTTGAGGTCCGTATCGGCAGACAAGATAACTCTTTGGAATGTCACGATCCACTCGTTGAGCGAAGAGCTGCAACAGAGGCCTCTTGTCAACCCATATTACCTGTTGTGCCCTGTTCATAAGTCTACCGGATGATAGACAACTGCTTGTGTAAGGCTGCTGATGTTGCTAGCCAAGAGAACGGGCTTGAACAAACTGATCTGATTATGGTCAATTCTATACCCGCAGGTATAGCAACAACTGCGATGGTCCCAAGCAGGCACACTAACCAGGGGTTTTGTTGATTGCTCTGCCTTCTTACCACATACCCCTAAATCCCTCCTGAAAGTCGAAGAAAGTGACCCAGTTCCAGATGAATGCTTTTCTTGTCATGACACCTTGCTCAAGTGGTCATTGATGCCCTCATGGCAACGGTTCGATTGGCTCGAGACGTTACATGCATCCTGAGGCTGGCCATAGAACCTGTTTCCCGCTGTAACATTGGTTTGCATGCCACACCAGAAAGTTCGGTTTGGTTCTTTCCGAATAAGCCGATGCACTTTCACTTGGGAGTTTTTCCGGCATCTAACTGCAGCCTTGTGAGTTGAGACGGAATTGGGAGATTTATCCCAAAACACTGCTCCTTGTTCGCGGATGTAGGAATCAAAACGAGGTCGGTCCTGAAAGCCCGACACGAACCTTGGCATATACTAGATGTAGTAACTTGGGCTGGGGATGAGGACACAGCGTTCATCTAGTGGCGCCAACCACGTCCAACACTCGCCTTTATCGCGTCAGATAAGAGGCGCGGGCTACTGTAATACCGAGATTGAGGGCTGGTTGTTCAGATATCTCTAGTATGTCCAAGTATCTGATGGCTCCTATCATTATAGACCGGGCCCTTGCAGACATAGCTCGGGCTCCGGCAGTCCTGGAGGGGTACGACGAGTACTGATCTTACGACCATTGCTGTTCACTCAGGACATGCAAGGAGGTGTGACGCGTTATAGCCCCCTTTCAGCTGTGCAAAAACAAGAGCACATTCTGGCTGCCTTGACAGTAATGTATGGCCAGATGCTATTGCCTGTGGTAACTCAAAGGTATATCCTTAGCGAGACAGATGGCTATAGTCGATAGGCGTAGATGGCTGGTACAGTCGGGCTTAAGGGAAAGTAACCTGATAAAAGCCGGGGTCGACACAGCTCAAAAAATGGCCGGGACGACGCCGCACCGTACATTAAGTCTGCGTGCATGAGCTTGTACTTGGTGACGACATAAACAAGGAATTTTTCTGTGATTGGTTCGTAACTGGATGTTCTTAAGACAGAGTGCAGAAGGTCCGATGTCTCAAAACCAGACTGCGCTACTTTAGACTGCGTATTCATGTTGCACTTGAAACTAGGACTTAACGTGCCCTTATCATCTAGGTTCTTGAAATAATCGAGGTGAGGCTCTGAAGCGTAACGAACAGTCTCCACGAGAGTAATAGGAGTCCTGGCAGGTGAAAAGAGCCGGAGCCTGCTGGATTCAGAGCATGTAAGTCGGACGAGGAGCAAGCTGTTAGTTGACAATAATTCCACGATAAGACACAAAAAAACCCTGGACAGGACTTTGAAATGTAATTATTCGTTCTGGAAATCATAGACGACATGGTAAGTATTTAAAACTTGTGAGAATGATATTTGTGGAAGGGACATCAGAGAGAAGGTGAAGTGAAGTCGTCTAAGAGAGAGGCACGTGACGTGACGGTCATGTGATAACGGCCTGAGGTATACACAGTGACCATATCGCTCATACCTACATGCAAGATATGAACCACTTCAATACCGTTGAAGGCTTTTCGGATAAGAGAGCATTATCTTCTGTTGATCTCGCAATATCTTGAGGTCTGTACCTTACACATCTCAACTGTCCAGTTCGAGGAGTGTCTTATCGATAAGGGCCCCACTATCGCCTACTTGAACGCTTTGCAATCAATAGTCTTTTCATCATCTATCTACTCGTAAACTCACTACGTTACCGGAGGAAGAGTTCAGCAGAGATGGCAAGCTTGAAAAGATCTACAGAAGCCGACCCGCTGGCTTCAAACATCTCGAGCAAGGTCTACGTGCGCTCGACTAGAAGTGGCAAAGTGCAGAAAATTGTGAGAGAAGTCTACTTACGGACGGACATTCCCTGCTCTTCAAAGCTTTGCAAGGCGTGTCTTCAGGATGCTCCTCGAAATGCCGCTCAACAAGGTCAGTGAGCTTCAAAAATTTCTTCTCCAGCTCGCTAACAATGGTACAGTCCAGCCCTTTGTCCTTTCGGACAAGCCAGCGGGTACCAAGACGTTCCCCCAGGGCCATTACCTAGTCCCTGATACTAACGCGTTACTCAACGCAATGGACCTTTTTGAGCAGAGCTCAGCCTTTTATGATGTTATCATCCTACAGACAGTACTGGAGGAGCTACGAAATCGGTCATTGCCACTCTACAACCGTCTCGTAGGACTTACCAAGAGCGAAGATAAGAGATTTTACGTCTTTTTCAACGATTTTAGGCTTGAGACCTTTGTTCACCGTGAGGCGAATGAGACTGTCAACGACCGGAATGACAGAGCTGTACGATTAGCTGTCAAGTGGTATGGCGAGCATCTTGCCAGGACAAAGGCGAAGAAGCTCCCAGCGGTGGTGATGCTTAGCGATGACCGAGAGAACCTGCGCAAGGCCAAGGACGATGGGATCCACGCATCTTCTCTCAGAGATTACGTGAGTGGTCTCGAGGACGGTGAGAGGCTGCTCGACATGGTGGCAGAGGCGCAAAGCCAAGGATCGTTCAAGAAGCAAGGCCAGATGCTCTACCCCGAGTATTTCACCCTATCGAGGATGATGACTGGTGTAAAGGCGGGATTGATGCACCAAGGCATCTTCAACGTGTCACCATACAACTACCTCGAGGGTTCGATCAAGGTCCCAGCATTCCCAAAGCCTCTCCTGGTTTTGGGCCGTGAAAATATCAACCGAGCAGTGGACGGCGACGTTGTAGTCGTTGAAGTTCTTCCCCAGGACCAGTGGAAAGAGCCTTCAACAAAAATCATTGAGGAGGAAGCCATCACCAAAAACGACAATGCAGACGTGGAGGAGAGCCAGGACTTTGTTTCGGAAAAGGAACGAAAGGCCCTGCAAGAACAGGTCAAGAAGACCCAGAAGAGCACCTCAGAGAGCAAGCCCCAACCTACAGCCAAGGTGGTTGGTGTCATCAAGCGCAACTGGCGTCAGTACGTTGGTCATATCGACCCTTCGTCAGCGAGCAAGGCTTCTAGCCAGGGCCGTAAACAGGACACCGTCTTCCTTATTCCTATGGACAAGAAGATCCCCAAGATTCGTCTCCGCACAAGACAGGTCGCCGACCTTCTCGGTAAGCGCTTGTTGGTAACTATCGATGCCTGGGAGCGCGACTCAAGGCACCCTATTGGACATTTTGTACGATCTTTGGGTGAGCTGGAGACCAAATCGGCCGAGACTGAAGCTCTACTGCTGGAATGGGATGTTCAGTATCGTCCATTCCCCAAGACAGTGCTGGATTGCCTGCCAAAGGAGGGCCATGACTGGAAAGTGCCTGCAAGCATGGACGATCCTGGTTGGAGGCAGAGAGAGGACCTTCGAGGACTTCTCATTTGCAGTATCGATCCTGTTGGATGTCAAGATATTGACGATGCCCTCCATGCTAAACAGCTCCCGAACGGAAACTACGAAGTTGGTGTCCATATTGCAGACGTCTCCAACTTTGTCAAGCCTGCCAACGCCATGGATACCGAAGCCAGCATCCGAGGTACTACAGTCTATCTGGTTGATAAGCGTATTGACATGCTTCCCCCACTACTTGGTACGGATCTTTGTTCTCTCAAGCCATACGTGGAGCGATTTGCTTTCTCTGTGCTCTGGGAGTTGAACGACAACGCCGACATCATCAGCGCTCGCTTCACCAAGTCCGTTATCAAGTCACGAGAAGCTTTCAGCTACGAACAGGCCCAACTGCGAATCGACGACGATTCCCAGCAAGACGACCTTACCAAGGGCATGCGCATGCTTCTCATGCTTTCCAAGAAGCTCAAGAAGAAGCGAATGGATGCTGGTGCTCTGAGTCTCTCGTCGCCAGAGGTCAAGGTCCAGACCGAATCTGAGACGTCTGACCCGATCGATGTCAAGACAAAGCAACTTCTCGACACCAACTCCCTAGTCGAAGAGTTCATGTTGTTCGCCAATATTAGTGTTGCAGCCAAGATCTACGAAGCATTCCCTCAAACCGCCATCCTACGTCGCCACGGTGCTCCTCCTAAGACCAACTTTGACGAGCTGTCGAACCAGCTACGCACCAAGCGCGGCATGGAACTGCGCACCGACTCTAGCAAGGCTCTCGCCGACTCGCTAGATGAATGCGTTGACCCCAAGGAGCCTTTTTTCAACACTCTTGTGCGTATCATGGCTACTCGCTGCATGATGAGTGCAGAATATTTCTGCTCAGGAACACAAGCCTATCCCGAGTTCCGCCATTACGGTCTTGCTTCTGAGATCTACACTCATTTCACCTCCCCCATCCGTCGATACGCCGATCTTCTCGCCCATCGACAGCTCGCCGCCGCGATCGATTACGAGGCCATTCACCCCAACGTTCGCAGCCGAGGCCGTCTCGAGGCTGTCTGCAAAAACATCAACGTACGACACCGCAATGCCCAAATGGCTGGCCGTGCCAGTATCGCCTACTATGTCGGCCAGGCCCTCAAGGGCAAGGTCGCCGAGGAGGACGCGTTCGTCATGAAGATCTTCAGCAACGGCTTTGTCGTCCTTGTTCCACGATTCGGTACCGAGGGTCTGATTCGACTCAGGGACCTTGCGGAGCCTGAGCCTGAGGCGGAGTACGACGCTGATACATACACGCTTACTACCAAGGGAAGCCGAGAGGTCAAGGTGGAACTGTTCCAGAAGGTCAAGGTTAGAGTCCATGACGAGAAGGATGAGATGACCGGCAAGCGGGGCGTTAAGATGGAGTTGATCTCAGCATAGACAAGACAAAAGAAAAGGATCGGAATTGGAGGTATGGCATAATGCATAATCTACGAGTCACTTGGTGAACCATGTAGGAGTTTTAGGAAGACAGATTGTTTTTATGAATGTATATGCACGGGTCTAAACCGCTCTACCAGCCATCCTTGAAACGCCAAACTTTCCAGTGAAGAATTCATGTAACCGTCCGTCATTTTGCTGAACAAACCACCACAAGCTTTTTATTTTCCAAATCTACTGCTCCATAGCGTCGCCAGCTTCGGCGCTACCTTCATCATCGCCCCAGAGACCCTCGAGCTTGAACTCGGCAGCCCACTCGGTGACGATTTGCTTCTGATCAGCAGCAACCTCATCCTCGCCGGCGTTCTTGATAGCAGGCTTGGCGGCGGTAGTTGAAGATTCGACGGCAAGGACTGGAGGCTCAACCCATCCCTGGATACGACCGTCTCGCCAGTCAGTAACGACTGTCATGGCAGCGGCGGCGAGGTTGGGAATGCCACCACGACCGAGACGGCCTCGCTTGCGGGCGACTTGGACGAGGAAGTCGGTGGTGACATCGCCATCTGTGCGGTCGGGAAGAAGGGCGGGAATGTCGTAGACGTTTGTGAGCTTCTGCATAAGATCGGGGGAAGCAGACAAGCGCTTCAAAAGAAGGGTAACAGCGGGAATGGGGTCGTCGATCTGCTTGGGGGGAACAGCGTTGAGGAGGACCAGATGAGCGTGTGCCTCGGTGGCATTCTTGAGAGACACAAGGCCAGCAGACTGTGTTGAGGACGAAGAAGGGAAGACAACACCGGGAGAGTCGAGGAGAGTCAGCTTGCTATCAATCTTGACAGATCGAATACTTGTCGTGACACCAGCCTCAGCACCGGCAGGGCATGCCTTGGAGGAGCTGCCACCCTTGCCACTCATCCTCGAGAGGAGCGCGTTGATAACAGAGCTCTTACCCACGTTAGGATAACCGATGACACCGACAGAAACGGCACGCTTAAGTTGTCGGCTGGCCGCAAAGCTTTTAAGAGCCTTGAAGAGAGTGGCCGAGGTGCTCTGGACGGTCAGATCGCGGTGGTTGAAGGTGTGGGCGTTGGGAGCAGCGCCAGAGGCTCGGAGAGGCAGAGTAGGGAAGTAACGGCGAAGATAGACAAGCCAGTCTCGTAGGACCTTGGGAGGGATCAGATCGACCTTGTTGATGACCAAAATGAGTCGCTTGCCACCAGATGCGGCGGCCATGACCTGGCGCTCAACCTCGCGAGAACGAGTACCCTCCGGATCGCGGGCGTCGAGGACGTAAAGAACGACATCGGCTTGCTCGACGACCTGCTTGAAGACTCTGTCGTATGTCTTTCTGGAAGAAGCTTGGCCAATTGACATCTCAGGCCCGCGATCATTGTCAGATTCGTCGCTATCGTCATCCTCGTCCATATCATCGTCGTCGTCGGCCAGTTGTCGGTCATACGTAGCAGCAGCAGCGCGAGCGCTGGCGATAAGCGCGGCCATGGGGTTCGACTCGTCGATATCCTCGTCGATATCGTCATCCATCTCATCGGCAACATCGACCTGAATGTCGGTCATGGCGGTCTCATCCTTAGCGCCCGTCTTTGCGGCCTTGGCCAATTCTTTTCTTCTTTGCGTCTCCTCGGCCTTCTTCAGGCGGTTTTCCTCAATCTCTTGGAGAAGCTTCTCCTTGTAGGGGAAGAGATTGGGGATACCGGGGTCCTTCTTTAGCTTTGATCGCCATTCTGGGTTCTTCTTTGCGAGCTTGCGCTCCTTCTTTTGCTTTGCTGCGGAAGCCTTTTCGATCTTGTGGCGAAGACGAACGGGAGTTCTCTTGGACTTGGGCTCTATTCGAGGTTAATACGCATAATTTGAGTGTACTGAGCAAGAATCTGACGTACTCTTGGGTTTGGTGATTGAGCCGGCCATTGTGAAATTTTTGACTAGATTATGTCGGCTTGACTTGTTCCACTGTGAGCGGCCTCGACCAAAATTTAGAAAAATTAAGTGGGATAGTCAATTCTGCCGCCTTATTTTTCAGACCGCTTTTCTTCCCCCACCTCCGGAAGGTACGTACCTCTCCGGATGGATAATGGATATCAGCAAGACGGGAAGCCCAGAAAGAGCACTTATACTTGAAACACAGGAAACGATGGCAGAAATATTGAATGAGTAGACTAAGTAACTCTTCTTGCATTTATTTATGTTCATGGTCATGGTCTTTTGTAGAATGAAATTCATTAGCAGCTATGAGGCATGACCTCTTGGGTTCAAGTTGATCGCAATACTTAATGGTTCATTCTGTAAGCCAGTAGCTGACATTTTAATGAGATGGATAAAGTCTTGCCAAAATATAGTAAAACGAATAGTAAATTAAAACTAGATACTCACTAGTCTTTTACCATCAATAACTGCATGATAAGACAATAGCATCTGCTTGTCACCAAGTAAGTTGATAGGCATGCACAGCAGCCAAAGCCAAACCCGAGATCCGATAGCGGAAACCCGAAAGCTGCTGTAACAGGCACATCTCATGTTCGCCATCACTATCATTCCATCCCGAAATGCGAATTATCATTATCCAGACAGGTACTTGGCTATAACAAGTGACTTTCAGAACATACTTAGCCTATTGCTCTCTTCTCTCATATCCCCCAACTACTTATCCATTCAAGGTTAAACAGACACCATAACCATGTCTACAGAACTCATCCAGCGTATTCAGGCAGAGCTCGACGATGCCACAGCTCGATACCTTACCCGTAACCCACGGTCTAAAGCTCTCCATGAGGAAGCAGTCAAGTCAATGCCAGGTGGAAACACCAGGACAGTCCTCCACGCCAGTCCATTCCCAGTTGTGATGAAGTCTGGCAAAGGACATCAACTATCCTCAGAAGATGGACATATGTAAGTCACCAGAATTCACCAGGTATACCCAGATTCTAACAAACCGTCTAGGTACACAGACTTTACCGGAGAGTTCACAGCAGCTCTCTATGGGCATTCCAATCCTGTCGTTCTCTCAGCAATCCAGGATGTGTTGAGCAACGTGGGCATGAACGTCGGCGCAAACACAACTCAGGAGCAAGTATTCGCTCGCGAGGTATGCAGTCGTTTCAGGCTGGAACGGGTACGCTTCTGCAACTCGGGCACCGAAGCCAATATCCATGCTTTGGCAGCTGCGCGAGCTTTTACCAAGAAGAGAAAAGTCGTCACATTCAGCGGTGGTTATCACGGTGCCGTGATAGGGTTCAAGGGAGGAAAGCCCGAAGCCAACAACGTGGACTTGGATGACTGGATAGTGGCCAGATACAATGACATTGATAGCGCCCGTACTGCTATTAAGAGTGATGGCGTTGCTGCTGTGCTGCTAGAAGGTATGCAGGGCTCTGGGGGTGGTATCCCTGGAAACCCCGAGTTTCTCCAAGGTATCCAGGAGATTGCCGCAAAGGTGAGTTGTAGCTATTCCTGGCATGGATATATCATATACTTACGAGATGCAGGCGGGCGTGTTGTTTATTCTCGACGAGGTCATGACTTCTCGCCTCTCCGGTGGAGGTATCGCAGAAATGAGAGGCCTCAAACCAGATCTCAAGACCTTTGGCAAGTATCTTGGTGGAGGTCTTGCATTTGGTGCTTTTGGTGGGAGGGAGGATATCATGGCGGCGTTTGACCCACGAGTTCCAGGCGCTCTCTCACATTCTGGCACTTTCAACAATAACACTTTAGTGACACACGCTGGACATGCTGGTCTGACCAAGATCTACACACCAGAAGTTGCAGCTCAGTTTACAAGGTTAGGCGATGAGCTCCGGGAGAGACTCAATGCAGTGACCAAGGGAACGAGAGTCGTCTTTACTGGCGTGGGTACCATCATGGGAGTGCACTTCCCCAAGGATGGCACTCGTGATTTTGAACAGTCTGGGGAAGTCGAAGAAATTGACGCTCTGAGAGACCTCTTTTGGCTTGAAATGATGGAGGAAGGCTTTTGGGTTGTTCGAAGAGGATTCATGGCCTTGGTCCTTGGAACTCCAATGGCTGAGTTTGATAGATTCGTTGCGACTGTTGAGGCCTGGGTTTCCAAGCACGCAGATCTCGTAAAGTTGACATAGTTAACGCGCAGTTAGTAATTTATATCATATCAACTTTTACAGAAAAGTTTAAAAGTAATGTCCATATCTGTGTCATGTGTCAAGGCAAGATACCTAGAATAGAGTCGGGGAAGTACTAGGTACCTAGCCTTGTTGCTCAGAGGTGCGCCTGATTGGTCAGCCATCTTCCGCATGCTCCCCACATTTATTTCTCACCTAGGTGAGCCTCAGTTCAACTTAACTCAATACCTAGTACTCCATCCAACCTTGCGCTTTTCTTCATCAGCCTCGCAACATAACAACCCACAACATCAATTCTAATCCCCCACGCACCACGGTATTAATCGCGACCCCTTAACACGATGGATTTCCAAAATCGAGCCGGCTCAAAGTTCGGCGGCGGTGGTGTCGCCTCCCAATCAGCCACAAACGCCGACCGTCGCGAACGTCTGCGCAAGCTCGCCCTCGAGACCATCGACCTCGACAAGGACCCTTACTTCTTCAAGAATCACGTCGGCTCCTTCGAATGTCGTCTCTGTCTCACAGTTCACCAGAATGACGGATCTTACCTCGCTCATACTCAGGGCAAGAAGCATCAGACCAACCTCGCCCGTCGCGCCGCCCGCGAGCAAAAGGAGGGCCGTCAGGGCGCTGTTGATCCGGCCACTGGTCTCCCAGTCGGCGTGACAGGCGCTGGCTTTGCGCAACGCCGTAACGTCGTTAAGATCGGTCGCCCGGGATACAAGATCACAAAGATTCGCGACCCCGTCTCCCGCCAGCAGGGTCTGCTCTTCCAGTTACAATACCCAGACGCGACACCCGAGACATCGCCCAAGTGGCAGGTCATGAACGCTTTCACTCAACACGTCGAGGAGCCCGATAAGAATTTCCAGTACCTACTGGTAGCCGCCGAACCCTACGAGACGGTTGGCTTCAAGATCCCTGCGCGTGAGCTCGATAAGCGCGAGGACAAGCAGTTTGCGTTTTGGGACCCTGATGCCAAGGAATATTGGCTCCAGGTCATGTTTATGACGGAGCGTGAGGAGAGGTTTAATGCAGCTCCTGGTTTGACGGCACGGAGGTAAAGACAAATATCTACCTATACAGCTTCGGATTGTCATTTGCATGTTGGGAGTAAAGAAAAGGATATCCGGGTCAAGGTATGGCGTTATGGTATTTTGTATGATGGCTCAGGGTTTGGCCATCAGATTTTGATAGTAGACAACGTCAACACTTTTGGTATCAGTGGTATTGGCGGCTCATGTAGAATTAGCAACCGGCTGATTTCACAAAGGTCCTTACTCGCAAGGGCCTGAAAAGAATGATAAACAGGCTTTTAATTGTATTTATCCTCACATATATCATGGTTTAGCATGCAATACAATGGTCGTTACCGCATTGTAACAAGATATATAACGCTTGTGTTTGATTTAGTTGATTATTATTGACTTGTACAGCAAGGTCTGGAAATCTCATCTTTTGTTACATGCCCAGTATAATGTAAATTGCAGACAGCAAACGTTTCAATCCCCCCAACTTGCATACCTTTCATCTAGACTAGCCCTGCAACCACAGTATCATCAAGAGATATGCTATTACAGCAAAAGGACCAACAACAAAGGACAGGCCTCGAGGGCATACAAGAATCGCTTCGTCTATCATGCCATCAATGACTGTTGAAAAAGCGGCGTCATTGCACTCATCCGGGTTGCCGCCCCTATTCTAGCGACAGCGAAGAAGAGTCTGTTCACAGAACTAGGCTCACTTCATGGATGAACCTCATACCACAAGTCAAACATCTCACTCGTTTATCGGGAGTTGTTATCAAACCGCTTGAAAGTGTAGCCGATGAAGGGCAAGCTCATCTCTGGTGATTCCTCCACCTGTCGGCCCTGGGAAATAGCCTGAGCCTTGAGGACAGTGGCGTTATCAGTCTGGTCAATCTCGTCGGTCGGGAAGTAGGTCGTATCAATGTTGGAAGTCAGGCGAGGCTCGAAAGGTGCACGGATACGGCGCAGGCTATCAAACTCAACACCGCGGAAGAAAGCGTGGCTCTTGATCTCATGGGCACCACCACGGCCCAGGCGGTTCTCCGTGTTGCAAACCATGCTATTCGCTGTTAGTGAACTGTCGTCTACACGGTTGTAACAAGTCCCTTACCTTCGGATTAGATGTTCAGCATCAGTGCCCAGTGTGATATCATCGGGGAAGTACAGAGTCTGTCTCCAGTTGACAATTTTGCGGTAGGTATCATGGCTGTCTTCGGCGCAGAACGGGGGCCAGCCAACCAGACACTCGAACATGATAGTGCCGAGCGACCACCAATCGCAGTCAAAGGTGTAACCATGGCCAGTGAAGATCTCGGGAGCGATGTAGTCGGGAGTTCCAACAGTTGAGTACGCCATCAGTCGTCGCGATCGTCGCCAATCGTTGATTTGAGATCGGTTGCTGACGGTGAGGTTGATCTGGTCAATGGCGACCGAGTTTCGGTCGCGCGGCCGGTTGGACCGACCTTGGAGCAGCTGCTGGTAGTAATTGTTGTCATGGAGTTTGTGGAAACCTGTTGACAATCCGAAATCGGTCAGCTTGACGTGACCTCCTCGGTCGAGAAGAATGTTGTCAGGCTTGATGTCACTGTTTCAGAGTCAGACAGAGTTCGGGGAGGAAGACAAAGGGAGGCACAATGTGGTACATACCGATGGATAAAGCCTAGTTTGTGTACGGCCTCAATGGCGAGAACGATCTCGGCAATGTAGAACCGTGTAATATCTTCAGAGAAGATTTCGTACTTGATGAGCATGGTCATAAGATCTCCACCAGGTAAAAACTCCATTAGCATGTAAAGGAAGTATGAGTCCTGGAAGGTAGTATAAAGCCTGACCACCCAAGGGCTGTCAGACTCGGCGAGAATATCTCGTTCTGATCGAACGTGTGCGAGTTGGTCTTTCTTAAACATCTCTGTCTTGATCAGAGACTTCATGGCATAGACCTTGCCATCACCCTTCTTCTGCACAAGTTTGACCTCTCCGAAAGCACCCTTTCCAATAATCTTAACGGTGTTGTAGTTCTCGGGCTTGTCCTTGGTACGCAGGAAACGCAGGTACTGGCCTTCTTTTCTGCCAGCGGTAGACCAGAGCTGCTCACGTCTAGTGGAGCCCTGGGAGGGGTCCTGAAGCTTCTGTTCCAATTCACTTTGTCTATTGGAGGTAGTGATGAGTTAGCGAAGTGCAAGAGTCTAAGGAGTGGCAAGACATGGGTATATGCCGTACCTTTGGTTGCGCTCGCGTGCTCGCTTGACGCTGTCCTTGAAGAAGTCAGCAGCAAGCTGCGAGCACTTCTTCTGGTTGCTGTTGGCGTTGGAACCATATCGATCGGGGTTTCGCTCCGGGGCTCGTTGGAACTCGTCTACAGGAGCGGCGGCTTGAGAAGGCATGGGAGGGGCGTTCATGTAGCTATTGTAGCCAGGCTGCTGCCCTGAAGCACCAGCGGTCCTAGGACGCTGGCCTGGCGAGGGACCTCGAGCATAGCCCTGCCCTCGAGCAGCTCCTCCGAGGTTCTGGTGAGAGAACTGATGGGCGAGACCGGTGTTGGGATCGTTAGTGCCCGGAGTATTAGATCGCGGTTGGTACCCAGCGCCCTGAGAATAGTCGTTATGCTGCTGCCCGCCATACTGGGCATATTGGTTCTGAGCAAAGTAACCCTGGGGCGCATAACCGCCAGCATACTGCTGCTGTTGTTGCTGAGGCTGCAGTCCACCAGGCTGTTGGCCAGATGCTGAAGGGAAAACGGGCTGCGGAAAGGTCGAGGGCGTAGTGGGATAGGCGGCCCTGTCCGAGGCGGTCAACCGATCGTTACCATTGCCAAAGTTGAGAAACAGGCGATTGTTATTGTTGTTAGGATCCATCCTGTCTGATTTTGGCGTCTCGATCGCCTCGTCTCGCCCTGTACCGTGTCGACAAGTTAGAACAAACGAGAAAGAGAAAAGAATCAAGACTGAGGTGGGAGTCGAGATGGCGGACAAGTTTCAGGGGAGGGTCAAGTCCAGGGGCTCCAGGTGTGGAGGGGAGAGCGAGGGGCGGCGCGGGACTAGCTACCGTAGGTAGACAAGCAAGTACACAGGTATAGTAGTACTAGAACCACCTTTGGCGGAGAACCAGAGACCAGCGCACGGTGGATGATGGCCTTGAGTTGAATGAAAGGACGAGAAAGATGGGAAGGCCAATGATTGAAAAAATCGAGAAGCGAGTGAGATGTTTCTGTAGAAAATCTCTAGATACTGGTGGTAGTCTACCGCCCACGATCACTGATGACAGGTGCAAGCCAAAGTACCACTGACACTGCACTGCACTGCAACTGCACGCCGCCTACAACATGAGTCGAAACGTGCAGGGGTCGGTTGTCCGTCCTTGGGCGTTTTGGCTTTCAGGCAAGGTCCAAGCAGAAGCCAAGGGTTCCAGTTGGGTTGGCTTGGCACACAACGGGACGGGAATGTTTGGGGGAAGAGATCCGAGGGGTCAAGGGTCGAGGCTTGAGGGGTCTAGCAACCTAGGTACTGGAGAGCGGCGGGCGGCCTGGACCGGGACAGTCTAGCTTCCAGTTTAGTGGTCTCTAGCGGTCACGGCTCTGAATGATGTGCGCTGTGGCTGCTGTAAAGTGTAAAGTCAATTAACTATGGAGGACGAAATAATTGCATCAGGCATAACAACTTGCCAGTATATTCAAGAATTACATCAAATTAGTACCACCAAGTATATTCTTTAAGGTGTAATCAGCCTTAATATGAGTGTGAGGTAGGAGGCATATAGTTTGAGGGCCGTATATTGCCAGACCTCTCCCATCACGAATAATATCACGCAGTTGCAAGCAAGAAGAAGAACTGGTCCCCCATATATTTTCTTCTTACCTACTCTTCGTCATGGATGTCAGACATCGACAGAGTAACCTTCATAGCTCCATCTCTCTAAGCTAACTAGCTAATACGAGACCAGCTAACGGTGCTGGTGGTGAATTAATCGCGAACTGGCCACCATCTGGCTTGTTACGTTCTATCATACATCCTCTTATCTCATCGGGCTGCAAATTTGATTCCAGGCTTATCCTTGCTGGGAGATCCCTCAGGGGCCGAACCCCTGCTGCTGTGTTTCCCCAGATGTTGCTGTATGCACTATTGTAGTAATTATTCCTGAGACTCAGGTGAGCCTGGCACTCGCATACTGTAGGGGACTTGTTCAGCCTTTTTAACCAGCCTTTTAACAGAGAATCTGCGAGGACAATTCAGCCGTTTTCCATAAGACGACTGGCCAAGGTAATTTGGTCAGTTCTCATGTTATATTACTTCGAGATTTCAGTGATACTAAATGGAGACTTTCCATGCTCGCTTCGGCTTGTGTGACACCTGTCGCTTGTGCTTCCCACATGGCAAATTCACCGGGGATCCTTGGACAAGAAGCGAACGGCACGGTTATAAGTGCTGAGTCAGTTGAACTAGTTCTGGCGGAAGCAGCTTTTTCCAGGTCAGTTCTACTTGGGTAGCAATTTCTTCTAGAAACCTGGAACACAGGTTAGTATACAAGACTAAAAGAAGTCCAATGTACACGTCTCAGTCGTGTACGGCCAATTAAGAGCCTCGACAGTCTTCCAGAAGTTCCATCGAAGGTTACCTACAGTAGCAATTGAGTTTCCATTGAGCCAAGGATGAGAAGAAAACGCCAGTTCAACTTGGAAAACCGCTGAAACAAATCATGACTACGTAAAGGGCGTACCACATCAGGCAGTAATTATAATACTGAACGGAATCAATTCAAAGGTAATCGAGCCAATACATAATAACCGGTTAGAGTTCGAAAATATAATAGTCTATACACCGGAGCCAAGGTATTTCCATCCCGACCACCCTCCGGGCCTTATCGGCGGGTCGCTTATCGTCGTTATTTTTTCTCCAGCGGTCCGACATCACGGCAAGGCCGATATCAAGACGCTGCCCCGTAGTCCATACGGCTCGAATCCCTCGGCGATCAAAGTCTCGAGTTTGCGATCCTAACAATCGACGCCGCGACAATCGCATCAACAATGGCCGACTCCAATCCCCCTCCGCAGCAACCTGCTGCCGCTGCCGGTACCGGCGCGACCTATAAGGCTCCCACTCCCAAGCCGAAACAGAACCCAGCTCTTCGCATGATGGGCTTGCCAAATCTTCCTCGAAAGCTCCCCTCTCGCAACTGGCTCATATTCTGGGCAATCACCGGCTCCATCTCCGCCGCCATTATCTACGACAAGCGCGAGAAGAAGAGGGCTACCGCAAAGTGGAAGCACGCCGTTGCTCCCCTCGCAAAGGACATCATCCCCTCAGCAAGCCAGCTTCCTCGCAAGTTGACTGTCTATCTTGAGGCGCCTCCCGGCGACGGTCTACGTATTGCGCAGGACCACTTTATCGAGTATGCGAAGCCCGTTCTGGCCGCTTCTGGCCTTGACTGGGAATTCGTTCAAGGAAGACAACAGGGTGATGTGAGAGCCGCCGTGGCAGAGAAGATTCGCCGGGAGCGGAGAAAGTATGAGCGGCCAGAGGAGGAGGACCTACAAACAGATGAGGCTATAACCGAGGCTTTGAGGAAAAAGAACAACGTGCCGGATTATGAAGGTGTTAAGGGCGATATTATCTTCGGTCTGCATACATGGAAAGAGTACATGAGGGGACTACATGAGGGCTGGCTTGGACCTCTGGACCCTCCTGCGAAACCCGAGGCTGAGACAAAGCCCGTTCTTATCGAGCCAGCTCTCGAGACTCCCGAGATCGAGGGAGAACAGACTGAGGACAAAAAAGACGAGACCAAGGACGAGAAGAAAGAAGAGGAGAAGAAGCCTGAACGACCACCTCAACCACCTCCCTACAACACCACCGCCGACTACTCCCTCGCCAGTCTCCCTGCCCAAATCCCCGCCGAGTTCTCCCCCTCAAACCCCATCCCCCTCCCCCACCGTCTCGGCTTCCGCCACACTCTCGT